>JASVEL010013810.1:0-118919 GCA_032618575.1 Nicotiana noctiflora | reverse complement strand
GATTTTTAGAGTTTTTATGAAAACCCACTTCTACTAACTACTTATTATGGTAGAAGAATTCATTCAATCTCTCCCAGGAAAAAAAAAAAAGAGAACTTTTCAATCTGTCTCTCTCCTTCGTCGAAAAAGTCGTCCCCTTGTCTATTCCTCACCTTCCCCCATTTTCCTCCATATAAAGCCCTCAGCTTTTCCCTTCTCCATACACCCAATTCGCCACTTCCTTTCTCTCTCCCTCTCTCCCAAAATCTTACTCAAATTTCCCCTCATCTGTTTAATATATCAAGAATTAAGATTTAAATCTTTCATATTTCAAGAAAATCAAGATTCAATCTTTTTGTGCAGACAACATTGTATAATACCAAAATACCATGTTGTCTTTCACCCCTCTTCAATCCAAGCCAAAACCACCCACCCCCACCTCAAACCCCACCCGTCGGTCTTGGTCTCATCTCACCCACCACCACCTCACTACCCGCCGCCACTTCTCTGCCTCTTCACCCTCCAAAGTCAGTTACCGCCGCCTTAGCATTAATGCCATTGATGCTGCACAGCCTTATGATTATGAAGCATTGGTATCAAACCAGTATGCTCAGTCAACAAGACTCAAGATTGCTATAGTGGGTTTTGGCAACTTTGGTCAGTTTCTTGCTAAAGCCTTTGTTCGTCAAGGTCATGTTGTGTTTGCTCATTCAAGAACTGATTACTCACACATTGCAAATTCTTTAGGTGTTTTATTTTTTCAAGATCCGCATGACCTTTGTGAGCAACACCCCGATGTTATTCTCCTTTGTACTTCAATTATATCTACTGAACCTGTCCTTAGATCACTCCCTATTCAAAGGCTAAAAAGAAACACTTTGTTTGTTGATGTTTTGTCTGTTAAAGAGTTTCCAAAGAACATTTTCCTTCAAGTTTTACCTTCCCATTTTGATATTTTGTGTACTCATCCTATGTTTGGACCTGAAAGTGGTAAGGATAGTTGGAAAGATTTAGCCTTTGTGTTTGATAAAGTTAGAATTGGTGAAGGGGAATCGAGAAAAGGAAGGGTTGATAGGTTTCTTGATATATTTGAGAAAGAAGGGTGTAGGATGGTGCAGATGACGTGTGCGGAGCATGATAAGTATGCTGCCGGTTCGCAGTTTATTACACATACGATGGGGAGAGTATTGGAGAAGTTGGATTTGGAGACAACTCCTATTAATACGAAAGGGTACGAGACTTTGTTGAATTTGGTTGAGAATACTTCTAGTGATAGCTTTGACTTGTACTATGGGTTGTTTATGTACAATAAGAATGCGATGGAGCAGTTGGAAAGGCTTGATTTGGCTTTTGAGGCTTTGAAGAAGGAGTTATTTGGGCATTTGCATGAAGTCTTGAGGAAGCAATTGTTCGGGAAGGCGGAGGAAGCGGGACAGAGACGTATCCTAACCAAGTTGCCCAAGAATGGGTATGCACTACCAGCTCCCTCATCGGAGGCTGTTAAATCTGAGAACAATTGAAGGGAATTCTGGAACTTGGTATGTCTGCAATTTTGTTTGGTGACTTCTTGCTTTGGGATTAAGAAGATATGTTTATTAGCACAACCCATGTAATGATTCGATATTAGCAATGTAACTATGCCACAAAGACATGCTTATTGTGTTGTTTTAATTGAAGATTAAAGCACTAATTCAACCTTCTTTTCCATTTGGAGTCGGGGTTAGGTGTTGAGTTGTAAGACCATCAAAAGGACCATAAACGTTTTGTCCTGCAATGTCAGCCGTCCCTTGATATTTTTGGACCATCTGTTGTAGGAGAGCTACTTTTGATGAGATCAATTATTAGATGTTGAGAATGTAGTGTAGGATGGAAAAAGCAGTTAACATTATTTATCTGTTGGTCACTGGATGTATTCTGTATCTCATGTATTTATGTTATAAGACGAGTTATGTGTTCTTCACCTTTATTTCTCCTGAAGTGGTTTACATTTCTAAGACCGAATTTGCAATCATAAATTTCTTGTATTTAGCATGAAGTTTTTCTGTGAGTCATAAGTACTTGATGTATGATACTTCATTACCATGCTGTTTTCCTACGTGTTATGAGTTTCCATATGCCTTTTTTTTTTGCAATATTGGTCTACTTTAAGTAGAAGAGGAAGTAGAAGTGGTAGTGTGAAGCAATATTTGGTAATTCTACATTCATCTGAAGGCAAGAGAACATATTGGCGGAATTTGTTAACACAATAAACCATTGATTGTTAGAATGTTCAAGCTCATTGACTAATTTACTTATAAAGTGGAAAGGGGAAGCGGAATTCCAATTTTGCATCCTTATCTTTGCTTGTAAGTTGATTTAAGTTTTGGAAGAGAAAAGAGAAGAAAAGAGATGTATTGATGTCTTAATACTTTTGCATACATCGGATTTATAGGTTTAAAGAATGATGCATATGCATTTTCCATTTATAGGTTTCAAGAACGATACTTCTAACATTCTAACCCTACCATTTTATTTTATAAGAATCTAAAGCTAACACTTAACACGAGTCTGCATTTCCCATGTGACATTTTTCTCGAGTTGTTTTTGTGTTTGAAGGCGACTTTTTGCAGCAAGCATCTGATATATTGACAGATGCTTTCTTTCCTAATAAGAGCAGAGTGTTAAAGCTGATCTACTCTTGATTTAGGTGTTTCCCCTTTCTCAACTGAAAAGCTGATGTGGAAACTAAAAAAATAGAAGATTCATATTGGCTGCTAGCAATTGAGATAGCATGCTCTCGTAGTTGCCGCATGATGTTCTGTTGCTTCATTTGTTGGTTTAAGATGAAATAGTTGTTTTTCATTTTGTCGTAAAAGAGTAGTTCATTTCCTTTTTAAGCTGCCAGATTACTTTTTGTCTTCTTCAAATTGTCAGAGGCAACCTTATACTCAGATCTATTTTAGCATTCATAGCTATAAACCCTCTACTAAGAATTATCTTTATGCATCTTGTTATAGTTTCTTAGTTGATATGTCAATCTTTGTTTTGTCAGCTAAAGAGAACTTCATTCTGTTCATCTCATTTCATATGAATCTGAATCCCAACTTGCCTGAAGAAAAGCATCGAAGCGTCCTATTTACTCTATTGAAAAAGTGCTTTTATAGTTGATGCTCTAATCGAGCGGTTGAGACATGAGTAACAATTAGAGATCCCAAGTTCTAATCCAGCTAGAAACCTTAATGAGTGCTCATATGTTTCCACCTTGGTGGGTAGCTTTACCAGACACCTGTGCTTGTAGGGTGTAGCAATATGCTCGATGGATTTATTCAGGTGCCCCCAAGATGACCCCAGCACCACCCCGTAAAATTGTATTTTATACTTTATGTCATATTCGAGATTTGAGTACTTCGTATCCGAGTGAATGGCATAACTTGGCTAATGATTGTGCAATATTGTCAAAAATTTCATCCCCGGTTGATAACCTTTTTGACGTTGAATCATTTTCAGGTAAGTAGTGGCTTTATTAGGAAATGGAGAATGATTAAGACCATAGATGCTCCTTTATCTCTTTTGGCTACTGGTGTATTGGAGAAAGATAGCTAGCTTTTGAAAGTTATTACTTTTAATAGATCATTCTTTCAATTGACACACTTTCCATTAGGAAAATGCAAGTGCCACTATTATTGTGCAGAGCTGCTTTGCAATGTCTGAGATGTTTGAAGGGTTCGACTTTGGGAAACTTGAGTTTTAGAAACCTTTATTAATGAATCTTTGATGAGTGTTTACCATTCCTTGTCAACTTGCTCTCATATTCTGGAGAGAAAAGGGCCTGTCATGGCGGGCTTTGGAAATAACTAGACAAATCTTTGAAGCCTACTTTCTATATATCCTTGTATATGGACCTAATCCTTCTTCTACAGAGGATTGAAAACAATGAAGAAAAACTAGAATTGAAGGAAATGGATACTGGATTTGAGCATTCTTTTGTTTGCCATTTTATTTCTACTCCGAAAACATCAAGGTAGAGATTTGCAGCTTAATAGCAGCAAATGGTAGTTTTGTCCCACTAGATGTCATTAGTTAATGGAGACTCTATCTTGGCTTTTACTTTGTTTATTATGTATACACATACGCTGTGAGACTTTTTGGGCCAAGTTATCATATATTCTTAATTTGATTGATGATTCTCTCCTTGATTTTACTATAGCTTGTGACATGGAGTTAAATACAAGTTGTATATAACAGTAAATGGTGTAAGAAAATGTTGCATCCATTGCGTATGACTTGAACTGGCACATGTTACATATTTGGAAGCTTTACGAGTATAGTGTTTCCCCAAAATATATGTTCAGTTTCTTTTTTTCTCCTCTTAAACAATATAGCAAAGAACAACGGACAAATCAAATAACTTGTCTTGTATGGGGGGGGGGGGAGGTTATTTTGGGCGAGGCGATAGGAAGGATTGGACTTAATTAAATTGAATACTCATTTCTGAATGGGATTAAGCTGGGTTTTTTGTTGTTGTTGTAGTAGTCATTTCTGAGTCGCCTATACTCTTTTGCCTCTTCAATGTTGCATCAGCTGTCGGTACATATCATTGTGTGAGTTGAGCCCATGAATTCACGCGTCATGTCGACTGCCCTGGAAAATTATCACCATTATCACAATGGCATTCATGGAATCTTCATTATACCTCTCTTAGTATTTGACAATATCAAGGTCAATTTTGAGATTATGCTGATCCGTTGGTCCCTAACATAATTCTCTAGCCATGTGAAGGAAAACTGGTTGATGTATGGTGCATATTCTTCAGGCAAAGCTCTCTTTGTTTCATGCTTGCTTTAAGCTGCAGTATTGCGCCACACACTTGAAAAGAGTATTACAGCTGACGTATCTTGAGCATACAATTGCTGCTTCATCTGGTCTTCTTCCTTGCTAATAGTGTGGAAGAATCCATCAAATAAAGTTTGGAGAATAATTCAACATAGTTTTGACCTTTCTTGTCTACTTCTAGCATAAGGAAAAATGACCAGAGCGTTTCCTTTGTTTGCGAGTTTGTTGCCATCCTGCGCACTTGTCTCTTGAAAATGCCATTATGCATGATCTGCATGCAACAAAGACTTCCTAGGATTTCAAGATTTAGGCTGCAGTGAAGGCCATTTTGGTTCATGTTTAGTATACCTCGAACTTCTTTGTCTTGCAACAGGAAGTAAAGACTTAGCTATCAGTTTGTGGATTTACCGCAAGTATGAAATTTGGGCCTTGGACGTCCTGTAATATTTCTCCACACTGGTCCAGAAAGCAGTTCTCCTCCAAGTTCAGTTGCCGTGGCCTTGAGGATAATCTCAGTCAAAGACTTCTACTTTTTGATGTGTTTTCCTAACATTTTCCTGCCAGGTAATGTGTTAGACGAGGATTTGTTTTAAGAGTAGGCTTGTAGCTTTTGTTTCTGGGTAAAAGTTCATATACCTAAAACATTTTGGATTTTAGGGGCCAGAAGGTCTACTTTCTTTATTCTTCAGAATTACATTAATAGAATCTGATCGATCCGATCAAGCATTTGTTTTTCTGGGAGAATTGAACCATTTCCATACATTTCCAAGTCATAGTCCGGCATACTTCTTCTTTTCAGTTGGAAGAGGAAAGAATTAATTGCTAATTTGATGCACTTTGTCAAGATATGAGTTTGCCATTTCATGAATTATTCTCTGAACTCTCATGTAATTCTCCCATATGTTACTCTTTGCTGAAAAATACGCAAAGAGGACGGCAGATAGCTCTTATCTTACCAACAGAGTAAATAAGTACCACTTATTTCATGTATATTTTACCTTTTTGTTTTTCTTTTTAAAATCCTTCCCTTTACTAATGTTTAATGTGTTTCCCTGGATTTTACCCTATTATATTTACAACTTTTTCCTTCGTTGCGTCGTTCTTGTTGTTGTGTCTTTGTTATTCTTGTTGCTTTTATTGTTTGTTGCTTCTTTTTTTAACTGTTCTTTGAGCCGGGAGTTTATCAGAAATAACCTCTCTATCTTCGTAAGGTAGGGGTAATGTTTGTGTACACATTACCCTCCCCAGGCCCCACTTATGGGATTACACTGGGTTTGTTATTGTTGTTTACAACTTCTTCCTTTTACTTGTGTCGCTCCAACCAAAACGAAAAAAACTTCCAGTATGCATATATTGCATTTTGTGAATTTTCTTGTTCACTTATTTGCTTGGATAACTTAGAAAAAGTCCGATTTCAAGTTCAGAAACTGGATGAAGGTTTTTTTTTTTTTTTTTTGGGTGAGAATAACCACAGGAATGAACTGAAGTGGCTTGTTTTTTAATAATTAGCTGGTTGTTTGTAAATCTTATTTCTCTTTAGTTCTTACCTTAATGTAGATTCTGGTCAAACATTGACAAGATGGCAATAACTCTACGTATAAAAACAAACGTTCAACATGGGAAGATAAACATCTGGTCTTCACAAGTATTGCTCAGATTATTCTCATATAACAAAAGTATCGTTCACGCTATTGCATAGGATTCATGAGTTACAGCATACAACTAGCACCGTGTAAAGCGCGAAAAGATGAGAGCGAGGCGCTATATACTTTAGATTTTCACAACATCAATTGGTCTCTTTTCTTGCTGGTAGTATTGGAAATAAGTTGCAAGAAAATCCTTCGCTGTCTTGTATAATCGCGGCCTTTTATCATCTATGAGCTCCTCAACAGGCTCGATGTCAATCCCGGATTCTGGGCTACAGAACATAGCCACAGTGATCCTTTCTTTCTCTGAGTTTGTCACAGCTCTGTGCACGGGGCTCTTAAGAAGTCCGTTACTCATTATCTGTAGGTAGTAGATATTGATGTATAGAGAATTGGAGTTGAATTCACTTGTACTTGAAAATAGGATCATTTTAGTACCTCTACTTGATCACCAACAATGACAAGGAGAGCACAAGGCATGATGGACACTCGGTACCATTTATTGTCTTTCAGTACTTGAAGGCCTTCAACTTCTTTATCTTGTAAGAGAATGGTAATGGCCGTTCCATCTGCATGGGGTTTGAGGCCACGAACAAGTTTTGGCCTCGGACATGGAGGGTAAAAATTAAATCTTGCATATATTACTGGCCTGTCTCCATATTGTCTCAGAAATCGATCAGCCGGCAAGTTCAAACACCTTGCCGTGGACTTGAGGAGCTCTTCCGCTATCAGTTTTGATCTGCTGGTATATTCTTCTAAAATTTCTCTGTAAATAGAGGGTTTAGCCTAATTACATGCATTGACAGTTCAATATTTTACTCTATCAGTATATTTTAACCACAATTATAACAGGTTACATGTTCCATTTTCTAGGTTACTAATTCCACTTATTGTGGACAGTTTACCTATAGTTATTTTTAGGTGATTTGATTATGTATAAATCTTTTTAAACTATCAGCATATAAAAGTTAAACTCGTGAAGAAAGAGTGGCAAGTGCCCAATATTATGCACTGGAAGTTAAACATTAGGTTGCTGTTATTTCCAAAGGTAGAGACAGAAATACCTAAATGACTTGGGATTTTTGGGCCAATACTTGAGCTTTCGCTCATTTTCTGGATGGACTTTGAGATATATTCGGTCATTCCAATCGAGAGTTTGATTTTCATATAGAACCATGTCATTTCCATATCCATCAATATCATCTGCTGCTCTTGCACATTTTTGCTTCTCTTCCATTGGTAGTCTGAAGAATTGTCTTGAAACTTTGTGCACTTCATCTATGAGTGATTCTTCAATTCCATGGTTTATTGCCTGAAACTTTATGCTTTTCTTGGAATGTGCTAAAAGTACTCAACAGAGCTCGAAAGATGCAGTTTAAGGGTAGCCTGGTGCACTAAGCTTCCGCTATGCGCGAGGTCCAGGGAAGGGTCGGACCACAAGGGTTTATTGTAGCAAGGCTGTTTTCAGGGCTTGAACCCGTGACCTCTTATTTGCATGGCAACAACTTTACCGGTTATGCCAAGGCTCCCCTTCTAAAGATGCAGTTTAACAATATACAAATCTTGGATGCAAAAAGTATCATTATGGTGATTAAGATTCAGTTAGATATTCAAACCTGAAAACAACTCCATGAGCATAGGGCTGATTGAAGTTTTCCAAGTTCCTCTCTGCCACAAGCCGATGAAGATGTCAAAACCTTCATATCAACTATAGGTATGTCCATTATCGGTACGTTCTCATCTAGGGCTCCATATTGAAAATCCTTGCTTACATACTTATCCGATATTTCATCACCATCTTTCACTATCTCTTGAACTAGTTTGCAGCCTATATCTGCTGTAATTGGAGATAGTCCAGCCATATTCTGTGAATATTAGTAAGAAAAGTTTCTGGAGATATATAGCGATAGCATGTAGCAGTGAGGTTGATCATTATCTAAATGCTGCGTCCTCTTGTTTTATATTTATAAGCTCATCTCAGGGCTCACGTTGAGGTGTACATGTGGTTGCTTTCTTATTGCTAAAGATTACAACTCATTATATGTATTGCCACATCAAAGAAGAAGTTAAGATGCTAGGCTGCAAAATATGGCAGTATGTGCATCATCTGTTAAACTTATCCAGCGGATGCATATCTTGCCCGGTGTATCGGTTTTTTGTACAAGTGCTACAGCAAAAACATACCTGCTTATGGATAAGTGATGTACAATTTGAAGAAACATACACCATTTGATTGACCATTTGACTTGGACGGAGCCGAATGGATTCTGAGAATTCATATAGTCAATTTCAACTAATTGGGATTGAAGTGCAGTTGATTGTTTGGTAGATGAGTTGTCCCGGTCTTACGTTCTCTAAGTTCAAGAGAGTAATGCATTAATCTCGGTGACAAGACAATTCCTTGGGACAACTTATTTCCAATCTTGCCCTTGCTGGTGATACTGGGAAATATATTCATCATTGTTTCCTCTTCGTCTATAGTCGTGGCCTGTTAATCAATAGGGTCAATCTGCTTGTTCGTGGAACCTATGTTACGCGGATCCTTCATTTGTCTTGATGTACTCATGCCAAAGGGGTGTGATAAGATGTGCGTACTTAGTGTAGATTGTACCAAATATTTTCATACATACGACATGCATTATACTTACATTACGCATACCCATAAACGAATCCCCGTAGCAGAGCGTGGAGCAAAAGAACATCATGGTCATCCTGAGGTTGCAATGGTCCTATGCACAAGGCTTTTAGCACATTAGATGATAGGGAAGTTAATAATGAATCTTTTTACTATCAGTTTCAATCTTCAAAGTCGTCCAAACGGTACTGATCTGTTTCAGTTAGTAGTCAACACCATTGGCGGATCCACGTTTATCGGAGCAGTTTAAGGCCTCATTTGTCTTTTTTAAGATAAAGACGTCTGAATCTGAATACACATCTAAATATCAAGATGTGTATTAAGATATGAATACTAAGAATTAAGACTGCTTGATTTTTAACATCTGAATGAATAAAATTTATCTTTATTTGAAAAAAAATTTAATATTCTATCAATAACATATATAATTTTTTAAATTTTGATAGTTGTTGGTGGTGATGGCTAACGGGTGAATGCCAACTAAAGGCGTTGGTTGATGGTAGTTTTGGTTGAAGATGGTGATTCATGTTAGTAGCTAGTAGTGATTGATAGTGGTGGCAATTATGATTGATGATAGTGATGGTGGTGGTGGTGGTGGGGGGTGGTGATATTTAATAGTGGCGGGTGGTGGTTTCTGGTTGGGGAAGGTGGTGATATGTTATAATGATAGGTAGTGCCGATTGTGGTTGTTAATGGTGATGGGGTGGTTGGTTGTGGTAGTTGAGGTGGATGAGAATGATATTGGCGTGGTGGTAGTGGCTGAGTATGGTGGTGGTGGTAGCATGGTGGTAATTGATAATGATATGCGGTGATGTCAATTAATAATAAATATGTGATAACATCTTAATGAAGTCAAATCTCTGTTACACATCTCAATCATATGGACCTATTCAGACTCATTAATTGGTTGTTAAGTAAAAAAAAAATAAACACACTTAATGATAAACATCTAAATAATTAAGATTTAGACAAACGTACTTAATATCTAAAATTTAAATGATTAAGATTCAGATCTCCATTAAGTGCAAACAAACAAGGCTAACTGAATCCCCTTTGTCAATAAATCGTACAACAAGCGATGTGATGTTTCCGTACATAGACATGTTAGAGATTTTATGCACCAACATTTTACTTAAAAATCAATTTAAAAATTATCTACAATAAACTCGAAAGATTAACCTGAAATAAGAAGGATAAGTGACGTACCAAAACCGCTAGGCTACGTTATCTTCGATTAGTGTAAGAATTATAAATTATAAGTACAATTTAAATTGGAAAATTTGCGCTTCTAGTCCTTCGAATATTGATAAATTTTTATTTTAATCCTTGTAATATTTGGCTACACACATTTAACCTTCAATTGATTAAAATATGCATTTTTATCACTCCTCTTATAAATCTTCACAAATTTAATAAATTATTAACCATTTCATCATTTAATTACCCGATGTAATGTCAAGTTTTAATGTTTACCAGAGCAATAAAATTGCAAGAATATTTAAGCTATGCCTGAAATGCTCTCGGCGCATGTTAGCTAAACATACGCATACGCCGGCATGGAAATGGCAGGGGCGAGAGGTCGGGGACGAGGAAGGGGGCGAGGACGACCTAGAAAAATACCCATTTGTAGCTTTTGGGAGCTCAGTTGGAGCTCGGATTCAAGGAGAAGTAACATAAAAAAAAAATACTCCAATGGCGTCTCCGGTGCAGCTAGCTGAACAAGGATCTAGTTCGAACACTAAGGAGATACCAAATGAGCTGGAGATAACTGATACTAAGGAGACAATTACAAAGGGAATCATGCAAAAGGATCTAGGGAAAGCTCAGAGTAATGGAACAGTAACTGAGAAGCATACCAATGTAACAGTGGATCGAGCAGCTGGAGCAGTAAATTCGACGGGAACATGGACGAGTCTATTCAAAGGCAACAGATCGTCAATCAATGGTATAACTCTTACCTATATTCCTCCGCAAATTGTTGACGGGGAAATGGTGGTACAATTGGAAGAGTAAGAAGTGGAACCAGAAGAAGAAAAATGGAAGTGTGCTTTAATTGCATATCATTGGGAAAACACATGGTTCTAATGTCATGAACAGATATATTAGTCAAAATTGGACTAATATAGATACTCCAGAATTCTATTTTCATGAGGACGGGTACTATGTGATCCAATTTAATTCCAAATTGATATGCATGCTGTGTACTATAATAGACCATACATTATCAGCAATCGACCCATAATTTTAAAACCTTGGACAGCAGACTTTGACTTCAGTAAAGAGTTCCCTACTGAAATACCATTGTGGGTGAAATTTTCTAATTTGCTTATAAGTTGTTGGGGTAGTAAGTCTTTAAGTAGAATTGCTAGTATGTTGGGAACTTAGTGTTTGCTGATGAATGCACCACAAAGCAATGTAGGATATCCTTGCTAGAATGCTTGTGGAGATAAATGTTAGTCAGTCACTTCCTGATGAAGTTACTGTGATTGATCCAAAAGGGAAATACTTCCAGCAACAAGTGATATATGACTGAAAACAGAATTTTGTGGAATTTGTCAAGTAGTTGGACACAAATGTAGAGAAAAGGGTGTGGAGGAAGAGCAAAGAGATATGTAGCATAGAAGAAGGAGAACAAAGACTGTCATACATGAATGGAGATGTAAAGTCCCTATACAACACACTGCACCAGCTGGACAACAAATGGAACAACCAAAGAAAGTTTCACAGCAGATTCAGCAGGTGAATACAGTCTGCTCTAAAGATAGAATAGAAGTACAGTCAGGGAAGAACAAGGGGAAAGCTTTGCAAAGTCCTGAGTTAAATCTTCAAAATTTTCCAATCCTATGTTCTGTCCCTATAAAAATGGTTTTGGAGTTCTCTATGGAGGAGATAGTGAAGATTAAAGCACACCTCTTGACAAAAGAGGTGGGACAAAAACAATATGATGAATTGGTTAATATGGAATGTTAGGGGAATAAATAAGAGATATAAGCAAAATGAACTGAGAAATTATTTAAAAACAAAAAAAAATAGATTAGTAGGGCTTATAGAGACTAGAGTCAAAGAACACAATTCAAAGAAGATCATGGGGAATATTGTTGCAACTTGGCAGGCTTATAATAATTATCAAGCTGCCACTAATGGGAGATTATGGCTAATTTGTGATTCACAATGGTGCGAAGTAAACATATTGAGAGCTGAAGCACAGATCTTGCATTGTGAAGTTAAAAGCGGGGTGGAAAATATCAATTGTTTCCTTACCATTGTTTATGGCTTCAATACAATTGTACTGCTATCACTCCAGTTCCAAAAACTCCCAAACCTAATACTGTGAAAGGGTATAGGCCTATTGCATGCTGTACAGTTCTATACAAATTGATTGCCAAGATCTTTGCTTCTAGAATCAGACTATGATGCCAGATATTATAAGTGCTGCTCAAGCTGGATTTATTCCAAGAAGGAAAATAGCTGATAACATATTCCTTGCTCATGAGTTAGTTAAAGACTATACAAAGAAGAATCTCCCATAACACAAAAAGCCAATGACTTTGTTGAATGACCATTTGTGAGACAGATGTTAGTTGAGCCGAGATTTCCTGATCAATTTGTATTATGGATAATGGAATGTGTGCAAACTATAAATTACACTGTGGTGATCAATGGAGAATAAAGTAAACCTTTTAACGTAGCTTAGGGGTTGAGACAAGGAGATCCAATATCTCCATTCTTATTTGCAATAGCCATGTAATTCTTGAGTAGGCTGCTCAATGATGTGAATAATAAAAAGAGTTATCAATTCCATCCTAAATGTGCAAAACTAGGCATGACACACCTAAGTTTTGCTGATGATTTGCTGTTATTTATCAAAGGTAAAATGAGCTCTATTTATGCACTTTATGACTGCTTCAAAATATTCTCTACAGCCTCGTGTCTTCAATCAAATCTTGGAAAGAGCAATGTATATTTTGGAGGAGTTAAGAAGGAAGAACAGAATAAAATTTTGAATCACTTGGGGTTTGTTCATGGAAATTTGCCTTTTAAATACTTGGGAGTACCTCTGTCTACTAAGAAGATTACTTTGATGCAGTGGCAACCTCTAATAGAGAAAATATTAGCTATAATCAGTTCTTGGACAACAAAAAAGTTATCTTATGTAGGGAGAGCACAATTAGTGAAATCAGTTCTGTTTGGAATGCAAGCATATTGGGCCCAACTATTTCCTGTTAAAGTTTTGAAGATTATAGAAGGCTATTGCAGAAGTTATGTATGGTCCGGCAAAAACTCAATCACCAAGAAAGTCTTGATAGCATGGGATAGAGTATGTCTACCTAAATCTATGGGAGACGTATGACTCATTAACATGAAGATATGGAATAAGCAGCTCAAATCAAGACATGTTGGGATATTGCTCACAAGCAAGATAAGTTGTGGATTAGATGGATGCATACTTACTATATTAAAGGGAAGCCACTTCAGGAAATAACAATTCCAAAACAAGCCAGCTAGATTACTAGAAAGCTATTGGAACTGAGGAATGAATTGCATTTGGTCCCTACACTCACAAGATCAAGGAGCTTGACAAATGCTATCTACTACAAAATGCTTCCTGAATTGAGTTTAGTAGAATGGAAATGCCTTATGTTCAAGAATGATGCAAGACCAAAGGCAAGTTTTACAATGTGTTTGGTATTATAGGGGATGCTGGCTACAACAGATAGGCTAATCCGATGGGGTATAACAATTGCTAGCACGTGCTCTTTGTGTCAATCTGAACTGGAATCTAGAAACCATTTATTTATGGAATGTGACTATGCTAAGGCTATACGGAGGAAAATGCAGAATTGGCTACAGTGGCAACAAGTACCAAATGAATGGAATCAGCATGCTAATTGGGCTACCAAAAGAGCTAAAGACAAATCTGTTCAAGCTCAACTATTCAAGCTGGTATATGCGGAATGTGTTTATGCTATATGGATTGAAAGGAGCAATAGAGTATTTGAAAAGAAGTACAGAATATGGGAAGCAGTTGCACGAGAAATTGGCTATATTTGTCATGTGAGAGCTGGAAAAAGAGGCCAAGATTTACCGGAGAATTTTCATTTTTAGATGCAAAAGAGATTAGTTAAGATTAGACTCTCATATATATATATAGTAATAGGGAAGAATTATAGTTTTTGAGATAACTAACTGCGATATGGTTAGTTATAGTTTTGTAAAGTTTTCAAAGGCGATTAATACAAAAATTTAGTTACCAAAAAAAAAAAATTTGCAAGAGTACTCTAAACGTAACACATATTTTATATACAAAGGGAGAAAATGCATACAATTTAATTAATTAAAGGTGAAATGTGCTTAGTCATATACTATAAGGATCAAAATTAATATTTACCAATAATTGAGGGCACCAAATGTGCAATCAACTGAATATGCGGAATAATCCAAACTGAACCGGACCATTCAAATTCGTGCAAATTATTCATCTAACGAGCAGCTTCCACGTGGCATAAAAAGTTCCAACAAATCAGATTTCCTCATTAAATGGGGGCCTCTAATTATTAACTTCGTGGCAATTCCAAGTCCTCACTCCTAGAACATAAGAATTTTTTTTTGAAATAAATGAACGTGGAAAAGACTAAAAAAAAAGAAGACAAAAACAGTACACCCCAAAAAAGTAGAAATAAGACCAATTTAAAAGGAAATTGAAAAAAACCCCTTTTTCTGATTGATCTATATAAAAATTGCTGAGTATAGGAGCATTGGTGCAATAATTTTTTTTTTCATATTCAAGAAAAAACAAAGAATTCTTGAAAAACCCCAACAATGGCTAAATTCACAGTTAGAGCAGAAAACAATAACTTATGTAATTTTCCCAACTTTGTAAACCATAAAGTTTCAATCTTTAACACTTTGAGACCTCAAAGATTGAATCTTTTATCCCATAACCATAGTTTGAAGTTCAGAGTTTCTTGCAGCATAATAGAAAGAGAAAAGGAAAAAGCTTTAGAAAAGCAGAGAATACTTAAGGGGTTGAAAGTGAATGGTGAATTGGGCAGGAAGGGGGAACTGATTTCAATTTCTGGAAATGAATTGGGAACTGAAAATGAGGATAAGGAAGTTGGTTTTGAGTGGAGTTGGCCACCTTGGAAGAATTTGCCTCAAAGATATAAGCTCATTGGAACTACTTCTCTTGCCTTTGTTATCTGTAATATGGATAAGGTAATTGAATTCTTTTCATATAGTAATATATTGTGATGTTTTCAGTTCAACAATTGCATTATTTGATCTTTTCTGAAAATTGATGGTGTGTTTCAGCTCCTATTTTTTGTTGTTGATAGTATTATTGTCTTGAACGGGGCCTTGAAGGAACAGTAAAATTGTCTCCGCGTGACCACGGGTTTGAGCAGTGGGAGCAGCCACTAATGCTTGTATTAGGGTAGGCTATCTACATCATCCCTTAGGGTGCGGTCTTTCTCCAGAACCTGCGTGAATGCAAGATGCCTTGTGCACCGGGCTGCCCTTTTTGATAGTATTATTGTCTTGATCTCATAATAGATGGATTGATGGTTTTGTTGATAAGTTGACTTTATAATTTGGTCTTGCTAAGAGCTTTCTGTTTTTGGTGTGACTGTTAAAGTTAATTGTCATTTAGTTTAATGTTAAGAACACTGCTACTATTAGTAGTCCAATCAGCTTTTAATGCAGTTTGGATGATTACTTCAGAAAGGAAACTTTTGCTAAATTGAATTATAAGTTCTTGCTAAGAGCTTACATATGAGAGTGCATGGATTTTGTGTCTCTAATGAGACCCATATTTGTTTCGGTATCACCAGAGGTGTGATAGCGGTGGAGCCAGGACTTTCACTAAGGAGAGTCAAAATATAAAGAATTAAACACAAAGAAGCCAAGGGGATTCAACATATAGTATATATGCATAAAATAAAGTTTATCTAACTACACAGTGTAATTTTCACGTGAAGGGTTGGTTAAACACTGTGTGCCAGTCAATGATGTGGTAGGTCGAGTTCAGGTGCTACTTTGAAGTATGATGATATATAAAAGTGGAACACCAAATGGCCTGGTCTTCTGCTGAAAGGTCTCACAAAGTTAGTAAGGTCCTAGGGATGTAAGTACAAAATAGGATAATCCCCCTAGATGGTGAATTTATCCTTTTTCCTTTGCACACTTGGTGGTCGGATGCATTTCTCAACCCTCCCATTGGTGGCAGAATCAAGTGTGTAAAGTATTTTGCTGAAGTGATAACATTGACTCCGACGTGCATTAGAAAATGCGAATGAGAGAATTTGAGATGAGAAATGCTTCCTTTTTGGTGTTCTTGTCTGCTATTGGCACTGGTTAGCACGTTCCTTGCAGCTGGAGTAAAGTATAACAAAAGCGAAAAAGAAATTGTTTCGGTTCACTCATGGACCAGAGTGTCGAATGTGATCATGTGAAATGGCTTAACAAACATATATCTTTTTGTTTCTTTTGAAGTTTTCTTCCTTTTCGGTTCAATTAAAATTTGATAAAATCATTTTTTTTTAACTGAATAGGTCAATTTGAGCATTGCCATTATTCCAATGTCGCATCAATTCGGTTGGAGTTCATCAGTGGCTGGATTGGTCCAGTCATCTTTTTTTTGGGGTTATGCATTAAGTCAATTGCCAGGTGGGTGGCTTTCGAAGATATTTGGTGGGAGGTAAGTTTTTGGATTGTCAAGTTTCTGGTGTTGTGCAATAGATGAGAATCATTCTAGTCTCGAATTGTTGGCTAGAAGCAAACCAACTTTTCCGTATATATCCTTTTACAATTGGGGCTATTGTTCAAGACTTACTATATTTCTAAGTTACCAACTTTACAAAAGATCTTCCGAAACAACGGGGGAGGTGGCATTCCAAGTTGATCATTTCATCATTCATCATGCTTATTGGAATTTCTTTTGTTTGCAGTAAAGTTCTTGAAGTTGGAGTCTTAGTCTGGTCTCTGGCAACAATGTTAGTTCCCTATCTTGCAGGGTTTATGCCTGCACTCATCTTTTCAAGGATCTTGGTAATTTGGTCTTGACTTTTCTAGGACATTTACAAAAACACTTATTTTGTATCTATGTTAACAAAAGAAGGATTATTGGTCTTTGGCCTTGCTTTATGTGTTTCGAAAACTTATGCTACCTCATTCTCAAAAGATGTGGATATTACTCATGTATTGTTCTTCCTAGACTTATTCTATATTTATTGATTTCCCAAGTATAGGTTGGGATAGGAGAAGGAGTTTCGCCATCAGCTGCCACTGACCTGATTGCCAGGTATGTCCGAACTGATAAGTACTTAAACATGAATCTGGACAATTCCTTGCTTTTGCATGCATTGAATCATATATATATATATATATATATATATATAAGGTTGATATATATCATATACTTTAGACCTCTACAAGGCCTCTGATAAATGCACGCCTGTATTGGAATCTAGAATACTTATCCAATCATGTTGTTAGCATGTCTTTGCGTGCAAATTTAATATTATTGTGTATATTTCATTTACCATGTTTGTTTTGTCTCTGCATATTATGTACAGGACAATACCGTTGGAAGAACGCTCTCGGGCAGTATCATTTGTTTTTGGTGGTTTGAGTTTTGGAAGTGTTACCGGGTATTTTTCATCTTTAACTTAATTATCAGTCATATACCAGTATATTGGAAAATCTAATATACATTTCTATCTATCAAATGATTATGTAGTTTTGAGGAAGATAAATGTTGAATTTCAAATGCAGAACTTAGTTTCTAGACTTTTAGTTCGTTGGATATATACCAAACTGTTGATGTGATATCATACCAAGATATCTTTGACACTAGCACAATATCATACCGAGTTATCTTTGACATTAGCATTCAGCAGCAAGTAATTATACTTCATTTATGACAAGGGCTGTAAAACACTTCTGACCCCTATTTAAGCTGTTAGGCATCTTGGTTTTACTGTTTATGGTCACAGTAACTGCAGAAAGTGCAAAATGTATCAGGAAAAGGTGTTAGAGCAAATACCTGATCAGCACTTTCGATTCTGAAGTACTGTAATATAACCTGAACGATTTCTAACAAATTGTTCGTTGAAATTCAAAATCATGTGGGGGGTCTAATCCATTTTTAGTTTCAATTTTAGATTCTCCTAGGCATGGCTAAAATTCTTTTATTAATACGGTTGGTGATCATCTAAAATTTTCTGAATTTGCAGACTTCTGTTGGCTCCTCCACTGATCCAGAACTACGGGTGGGAGTCTGTATTTTACTTGTTTGGCTTTCTAGGCATAGCTTGGTAAGTTGGCCTCCTCCTTTCTCCTTCCCCAACAAAAAAAAAAAGGAAAAAAGAAAAGAAAAGTAGATCGTTCTATGCCCCCTAAATCCTTTCAACCAATTTTACGTGCCACCTATTTGTTGTTGTCATCCCCGCTTACAGAATGTTGCTATTCTTTAGGCTGTTCTTAGCTGAAGCTTTTCTTTCCTCTTTATGTCAATCCAATCTCCACAAATTTTGAAGATAATTTTCTTTCCCTTTGGTATGCTTTGATTTATTTTGATCATATCTGGTCTTGTTCCACCTTTCCAGTCATTCTCGATAAAATTTTCAAATGTAGGATTTTCCGTTACTTAAATCGTCTATCTCCATCACTTGTAGTTATTTATCATTACAAGAATACCAGCTATAGTACCTATTATTCAAAGAGGAATCCTTCCGGTACTATTGGCCATTTACCCCCACTTCCCTCCAGATTTCATCAAGTGGTCATTGGTTTCAGTTTTTCATTTTGAGAAGAAATTACTCTTCGAGTTGCATTATCCCTAACTTAGTTATTTACAAATAAAACACATATTAACCAATTCTAAGTTGATGTGCTTATCTCTGCATATTTCAGGTTTTTAGGATTTCAATTGGTTAAAGAAGATCAGCCCTGGTTTTCCACAGAATCCATGTCTTGTGAGTAGAGTTTCTTGTTTCCACCGCCTTGTCAAAATTGTGGTAAAATCTGGTCTAGTAGAGTACTAACAATATTAACTTAAATTTTATCTGCTTTTGTATTGATTTATACTGCATTTCTGATCAGGCAAGCAATATTCTGCATATTTACAGGGCCCCCGTCTTTTTCTAGAAATAAATCAATGGGTTCTTCATTAGGACAGTTGAGCGCCTCTCTAAAGGTATGTGTACAGAAAATCAGTTGGAGAACAAGTCTAAAACAGTTGATTAGATATCTTTTGGCTGTATACATATACAATTTAATAGAGAAGTTAAACTAAATGTAACATTTAATAGAATTGCATTATCATTATTTTATTTAATTTCTGGAGTCTTTCAAGCTATGTTGGGTGCTATTTTTTTTCGTGTTCAACGGTATAATAAAGACAGGCTCCACTTCTTGCAAAGATTTCATTGATCCAGAAAAAAAAAATCGTACTTTGATTTACGGCATTAACATTGAAGCTTATACCAATTGATCCTTAATTGTAGGATGTACCGTGGAAGGCATTTTTCAAAAGCAAAGCTGTGTGGGCGATGATATATGCACATTTTTGTGGGAGTTGGGGCCATTATACTTGCTTATCTTGGCTTCCTACCTATTTCAGGTAATTATTTGCCATGGTTGAGCTTAGTTTCTTTTTTTTACAACCGTGGTGTCCGGGCACACCTCGACTATTTTTATGGGAACCTACTACCTTCTACTAGTAGCAGGTACTAGATAACTTTATCCACCAAGACTTGGGCAAATAGGAAGAAATCACCTAGTGTTTTTGCCACTTGAACCCGATACCTCATGGTTCTCAACCCACTTCATTGACCACTAGGCCACAGCCTTAGCTGCTGCTTGAGCTTAGTACTAAGAGCTTTTCTTTCTAATGTTTCATTTTTCTTGTTTGTGACGCTAGTGCCATGGTTCATAAATGACAAATATTGAGAATATGTGGTCATATTGAATGAAATTGTAGAAAGCAAGGTACGACAATTATTGTAAAAGATATTGGATGTCTGCGGATGGCAGTTCAATTTTTCTGGCCTATCAGCTTCTAAGTCCAATAAAAATTCACTACTTAGAAGCTTATAAATAACAAAGCTGAAACAGAAAAACTGAGAGAAGGAAATAAACCTTGACTCTATACTACATGGTGCGATTTGACCAAGAACTTAAATAACCAGGAATTTATTTATATTAAAATTCCGCGCGAAAAGCAACAGAAAAGGGATAAATAATTTTGGTCCAAAAAATATATTTACCAATCAAACCCAAATACGAAGCCAAAGACGGTGCGATGCTTGCTCTCTTCTCAACTCTTTAGAAGAAGTGCTTCTATATATGGGCACAACAATCTTCCTCTTCCTCTTCCTATCCACTGATGGACAAAGTTCTTTTGTAAAAAATAACCAATTTAAAATTTCATTTCCCTCTAAAAAATAACCAACCCAACATGGTAAAGTACCCAAAGGATTCAACCTTTTTTCTTTTTAAGATGTTTTCTCCGGTCTTATCAAGGTTGATGATAACCAAGTTATAATAACTATGATGATAACCAAACTTCCTAAGAGTATAGAGTTAAAATATTAGCATGAAAAGGAATTCAACTACTTATAACAAATTATTTTGTTTTTTATAAGTGTATATTCAATATATTTGTTGTTTGAGTAGAGAAGAAAAAGTTATATACTAAAGTGGAATTTTGAACTGTTATATGTTGGAGAAAATAGGAATAAATGCTATTTGCAAGAGAAAGAGCTTCTTAAGTGTTTTTCTAAATGTTTGATTTGCATCCCTTGCAGTGAGGAGCTGAACCTTAATCTGACAGAAGCAGCATGGGTAAGTCTACTGTATCTTTGCTTCCCCTCTCTAGTTGCTTTCCTAATATTCATGTGTCAGTGTCTAGAGAGAATATGTTGCACCCATCCCTTAATTGTTCAAGAGTTTCACAAATATAATATTGTGATATATCATTTTTCATTCACGCCTCAGCATGCCTCAGCATTGAAATCCCAAATTTCTGCAGTCGCTTATTTCATATACCCCTGAATTTTCTAGATATGTTATTCATGTGAGTAATTAAGAGGAGATATCTTTTTAAGTGAGACAATGAAAGAACATTACTGTTAACTACAAAATAACGTACATATGTGGAGAAAATCCTGCTTCCAAAAAGGATTGAACTTACGACTTTAAGGGACGTCAACTATTTACTTGAGCTAGGCCTTCTTAAGGGGAAGCCTAGTGCATAAAACGTCCTGCATTCATGCAGGGTTCGAGGAAGGGCCGCACACCTAAGGGTGTGCTATAGACAGCCTACCGTAATGCAAGCATTAGTAGGTAGGCCTTCTTGATTTGATAATATCAACAAGTTTGAGTCTGTGAGCCACCCTTTTAAGGCCCTCTAAAGTTGCAGTTGCTTTTTGTATAACTAATCTCCATTCCTCATCATCAAAAGTTGAAATTTAATGTGCATTTTTATGGTGAATATTATGTATGATTCACAAGGGAAAAACTGTATCAATCTTTCCTTGTCCCTTTTACTTGAGCCGATGGTCGATTGGAAACAGCCTCTATGTCCTTTCGGGTAGGGTACGTATTACCCTCCCTAGACCCCACTTTGTGTTAATACCCGGGTAGTTGTTGTTGTTGTTGTAGTGAGACTGAAGACGAGTTAAAGTTTCTCTAATGTCCCTTTTCTAGTAACATGCACTAGACAGTTGCATTTTGAGCCTATTGCCCTTCTGACTATGTACTGTCTAGGGTCACTTTGGATACTTTCTTCCTCTAAAAAGGGAAGCCCGCTGCACTAGCTCCCACTATGCGTAGGGTTTAGAGAGGACCGGACTACAAGGACCTATTGTATGCAGTTTTACCCTGCATTTCTGCAAGAGACTATTTCCACGGCTCGAACCCATGACACCTGGATACTTTCTTCCTTTGAAGTAGTTAAATCAATAAGAATTGCTGAAGCCCCTTTTTCTAGAAAATTTAACATGAAATAATTCTCTTATGTAATTTCCTGCAGTCATTACCATTTAGTTCTAGTAATTTCCTGCGAAATCTAATCAATGTTCGACTTGGTTTATCAAGACTGCTTACGCAACTAAGGAATATCCTCACAATTGTTTAACTTATATTTTCAGGTCTCAGTTTTCCCTCCATTAGCTTCAATATTTGTTACAGGCATTGCATCACAATTTGCTGATAGCTTGATTTCCAAAGGGGTGGATACATCAGTGGTACTTAGACTTTTCCTTATCTTCTCTGTTCCTGGAATGCTGTTTTTATTGTCTAACCTTAGTTTTTCACGTCTCTTTATATCGTTCATAATTTAAAAGATGAGAATTGGAGGACTTCATATTTGGACTATATCATCTATATTTTTTTTCTTTAACCCTTTGAACAAGGGTAAATAATGTTCGAGTCTATATCTACACGTAATGCTTGAAACAAATGTGGGAATTCTTGATTGTATGCAAGCTATGTTATAGGAAGTCACATGCTTCATGTTGATCTTGATCGGTGTTCCACTAATTATATTTTTGTAGTTTTCCAAATTCTTATTTATTGGAAGTTGCATGCCATAGGATGACAATGATTTTGTTCTTAATGCTAGTAGAAAGGATAGCACTCATGAAGAAGCTTCAAATGTTTTTATTCATGGAATTCAAGATTTTCAATCACTTTACTTAATTGTGGATAACATGGTGCTCAAATGGCAAAAGAACTTTCAAAGCAAAAGTAAATTTGATAGATAATTTATAAACTGAATTTTTTGATCAACGTCTTTGCAAGTTAATATTTCTCATCATTTCAGAGAAACCTATAAAGTGATGATCCATGTTTTGATAGCTTGCTGTGTAACTGGGGTGAGATAAGCACGAAATCTGGTTCTTGGTAAAAAGTGTGAAATTCCCCAACATGCTCGGTGTAATACTTTATATCTACTTTAAATAAGCATATCTTTGATTTTCCCTCCCCCAACATCCTGCTTATATTCCCTATAACATTTTTTCTAATCAATGCTTCATCGGCCGCTTTATCTCATATTTTGGTGTATATACTAATATTACGACAAAGATTGAAACAACTTGACAAGATGGATACTCACCCTTTGTAACTCATCTGAACTAACAGGTGAGAAAAATTTGTCAAACAATTGCCTTTTTATCCCCGGCGACCTGTATGATTCTTTCTTCTTTGGACTTCGGTTTGCCTCCTTGGGAAGTAGTAACAATCCTCACTGGTGGTTTAGCCCTCTCAAGTTTTGCTTTATCAGGTACTCCAGTAAATTGCTTTTGGTTTCAAGAATTCTGAACTTGGGATCTAATCTATGTTGCTCGTACTCTCCGAAAATGTTGATGGATGCGTGTCGGATCCTCCAAAAGTAGTGTGTTTTTGGATGATCCAACACGGTGTAGCAACTGTTTTGAAGAGTCTGCGTGACATAGGATCTAATAAAGATGCACTTCTTTCTCATCTGCTGGTACAATTAATCTTGTCAAACTTTTCATTGTTGCAGGCCTATATTGCACCCATCAAGACATTTCACCCGAATATGCAAGCATTCTTCTGGTATGTTACACATCAGGGCTGCATTTTTTTTATACATGTGCATGTCTTTTGATGCAACATTCTTTGCGAGGGTCTATCGGAAACAACCTCTCAGCCCTTTCAGGGTAGGGGTAAGGTTGCGTACATCTTACCCTCCCAGACCCCACTCTTGTGGAAAATCACTGGGTTTGTTGTTGTATTCTTTGCGTGGAAACAAGCAAAATTAAGTTCTACCTATCATTGAACTAAAATTGGTTAATATGGTGTTTCTTAGCTTGTATTTATGAGATCTCTATAATTGAATGTCGGTGTAATCCTCATGCGTAAATATGATATTGGTTCTTACACTTCATTCTTTGATCTACTCCTGTTATGCACAATATTGTCGCAAATATCCTATGAAGTTCATATAATGGTCTTATACCTGTCTATTTTCCTTGTAACTGTTTTTAGCCTCTGAAAAAGTTTCGTTTTGGTAAGACTACCTGCATTGATAATCCGTTCAAAGAAGCTTAGCCGGATGCAGGGATGGAGCTAACCCTCCTCTTACGGGTTCCGCCGAACCCAGTAGCTTTTGTGCAGACTATATTTGTCTTGTGAAATTCATAGAATATGTACAAATTATTATTTTAGAACCGAGTAACTTAAAAGAACTAAACCCCGAATTCATAAGCTTTAATTCCTGCCTGCGTCTTTGGTTGGATGTCTTCTTTAAAATTCAAGTCCAGATATTTTTTGTTTCCCACTTTGATAAACTGTACATGCAGGGTATTACCAACACTGTGGGGGCAGTTCCCGGAATTGTAGGCGTCGCTCTCACTGGTTTTCTTCTTGATTCAACTCACTCATGGAGTGTAAGTTATCTTACATTCCCCATAATGCTCTATAACCTTAATAAGCCTTATGCATTTGAAGATCCGTTCATGAATTTTACAACTTATTTTGTGCAGATTTCTTTGTTTGCACCATCAATTTTCTTCTACCTCACTGGAACAGTTGTGTGGCTGGCATTTGCAAGCAGTAAACCGCAAACCTTCTCGGAGGGCGATTGACCTCATTATTGAGCTCGGGTTGATCAGCAAGCATACATAAATACTACTAACAGTTTTCAGCACGAAACATTTCGTGTACTAACCCAATTCTAATTTTTTGTATGTATAAAGTATAATAATCTAGACTTGTAGGGATTTTGCAACTTTAGTGAAGAATACCCTCATTATGTAATTTTTTCAGATTGTAGTTAGCATAAAATGCTCAGCAGATGTATAATGAACATCTTTAATATTTGTGGTTTCCTCAAAATATTCATCAGCAGCTTTTCATAGTACATTTTGCATTACTTCCCCCATCAACTATTTTTTCTTCTTGAAATTATAGCAGATTAGTAGCAAGCTGAGAAATGCCAGATCTATTCTAGGATTTAAAAAGGAATGTGCTAATTGTTTTTCCTCCAAAGGGTAATCCTACAAAGTAGTTCAGCAGATATAAATTTGTGTTCACATTGTATTGCATCTTTTTTTTTTTACTCCCTTCGTGTCAAATTATCTGTCGTGTTTCTCTTCTACACGCCCTTCTACACGCCCTTAAGAAAATATTAAATAGGAAAGGTTTTTGACTATTTTATCCATATTACTACCTCCGGCCTACAATAAGTGATCAATTTGCTTTTGGTACGTCCAAAATACTAATGTTTAATGTGAGTAGTAAGAGAACTTTTTGGGAATATGTACATAAGGATACTTTTGTAAAAACAAATTGAATCTTTTCTTGATTATATGAATGGACAATTATTTTGAACCAAAATAAAAAGGGAAATTGGTCACTTATTGTGGACCGGAGGGAATATATGATAAGATATAATCTCTCTTCATTTAATACTTGCTCATAATTAAAGTATTTGTAGTCTTCAAGAAGAATTAATATTAAGGGTAGAATAGGAAAAAATAATTAATTTACTCTTGAACTTCTAAAATGACAAACAATTTGAAACAACTATTTTTAGAAACCACAACAGATAATTTGAGACAAAGGGAGTAACATTTATTGTTTAGAGGTAGATAAGGTAGAGATTTGATCTCATCTATCTAAGCTTCAATGCGTAGAGTTACTCGATAGCATAGGTAGCAGGTACCTGGTGAGGTGCACTTAAGCTGGTTCGGACACCGCCATCATAAAAAAATAAATAGAAAAATTTTGGATATAATACAGGGTTGGTAGCAAGAATGAAATGCTTATATTTTCCATTAGAGAAAAAGTAATACATGTATTTTTTTTTGTATTCTATGCCTATCTTATTGGCTTAATCACCAAATAGAATCCCCTTTTGGATCCATACACTACTTAAATCATAAAAAATGGAACCCTTTTTTGCTCCACACACCACTCAGCTACAAGCAGGCAAAATAACATATGGTATGTGTACAAATACAATAGAGAATGGAGCTACTGTTAATGGCTCTGTTGAATTGACAAATATAGGCTCCAAGGGAGGTATATTTCCAGATGAATCAATTGTTAGTGGTTTCCCATTTAGCAGCATTGTCTGGCTCTGTAAATCTCCATCTTTTGCTGTTAAATGGTATTCTTGTCTTGTATTTGATGCTATCTTTCTACTTTTAGGCAGTCTAATTGAAGAACTCTTTTTGTGGCTATGATGGCTGTGCTTTCTATGGTGCAATGTAGTCCCGTTAAAAGCAACGTTGGCACTCATGGTAGTGTTGCCGTCAAGATTGATCAACAATAAGGTGATACCTCGCTGCAAAATGGAAGTTCCTTTTTTTCAGGTCAAATGTACAATAGCTTAGTGTCTATGCAAATAAAGAATACATTCGTCCGACTTACAGATTGCTTTGCACAATGTGCGTAGGCACGTATTTTCTTTGATCCTGAGAAACTTGTAGACAAAACGTTCCTTCCCATTAATCGGTGCCAAAGAAGAGCACTGCACGAACGAAACCAGTAAGAAAAGTTGTATTCAATAAACAATTACTAAAAATGACAAAAGATAATCTTATCTGCTCATGCCATGTTATAGAAAGAGTTACTCGATTTTCCGATTTATATGACACTCTTTCCTTTTAGTAAGTTCGAACAAGAACAACACCTTTCTATATTTGGGGAATTTTTCACTTTAAACTTTCTATTTTATTCTTAATGGCATGTTCTTATAGCCATAGAAATGGCATAGTATGTTTAAGCCTGCAAGTTATAAGGGTAGTTTGGTACGGGTCAAAAGTCTTTTTTCGTCTTTAGTCAAACACTGTCATATATAATGAGACGGAGGGATAACTTCTTTACCTGTAGTAATCTGGATTGGGTACAAAGGTAGTGGTGTTGAGTAAACCATAGTTTCCACCAATCAGTGTCTGTCGACAGTATGCCTTAGTATCATAAGCAGCTGACATCCCAAGCTGGTCCAAATACCTATATAGTTGTTTCCAAATTCCAACCCCAAAATTACTCAGGATAAATGTTATTCAAAAAACCAGAGAGAGTTAAACTGCATATCTAAGCCTGTTTACCAGAAGCTAAAAACAAAGGCATTTGTGACATGGTCACGACCGCTGTTGTAAGCCCCTCCAGCCTCACCAACCCAGGCAACCACCGAAGTACCAGAGGTCTTGAGTACATTCTGAAGTTTGCTAAATGTGTCGGCCTCACCATCAAGATAAGATGGATCGAGGATTTTATCAACTAGGTGTTCATCTCTTCCTATGAATCAAAAAACAAAAATTCCATGTAACATCTTCGATATAATGTTTAGATTAAAAAACCGGATAATATTTAGGTTTTGCTAACATACCTGGACCAAGGTTATATATGTGGTGAGTGGCCACATCAAATGATTTCCCAGTTTTATCTATTAATTCCCTAAACCAACCTTCGTCGAAGAAACCTCCTGGTGCAATGACCAGAGGCCTAGGTTGAAAATTCTTGTAAGCATCTAGTACTATTTTGTACAAGGCAGTAGTATCAGATGCATATTGATCTGCTGCAACTCTGGTTCCAACTCCACTCCCACACAATTCATTCCCTAGAAACAAAATTAACAGCATATGTTGGACAATTCATGTAAAACTTTAACAATATGTTATACTCGCTCTGTTTCAAGAAGAATGAACCTATTTGACTGCGCACAAAGTTTAAGAAAGAATGTAAAACTTTTGAAACTTGTGGTGTAAATCATTCCATAGAATTTGTGCGATTATAGATCATCTCATTAAGGGTAGAATGAGAAGTTTAAAGTTACATTATTTCCATATTTAAAAAGGGGTTATTCTTTTTTAACATACTAAAAAGGAAATAGGTTCATTCATTTTTAAACGGAGGGAGTAGCATGGTTTTATAGACATGTTTTTGCATAATATTCTTGAACAACTTCCTTCGTCTTTTCACAATTTTTGCAGAATTAGACAAATTGAAGAACAGTGCAATACTTACCAAGCTCCCAACCATGGATAGCGTATCCTTTTTTGACAGTATAACGTATAAGCGATTCAGCATTGCTTGAATCCCAAGCTCCGACAGATAAACCATCAGGGTGTACAGATCTTCCATAGAGAGCATTCAATCCAAAAATTATGCTAGCCCTGAACGGGAACATGAGCAAATGGTTAAGTTTGTCAGCTTAGAAAGCGAAATGACAAAGTCCAAAAAACAAGAAAAGGAAACAGAAGACGTGCTTCTTACCCGGATTTATTAAAGAATGCATTGAGTTCATCCCATCTAGATAAGGGAAGGCACCCTGGAGTAAAACCAAACATCTCTGATGTGTTTTTAACAAATGAAACGCAGGGCTGTTTATGATCTTCAGTTTCGTATATGACTTTGTCTTGTAAAGTGCCTCCTAACCGAATCTTTAATGGCGAGAAGGCTGCAACAAAATTATGAAGAATATAAGTGCCTCTAGTTTGGTACAGAAGCATATAGAAATGTGAAATCTCTCTAGTCTAGGAGCTAGCTATATTAACATACCTTTTATTGCATTGAGAAAAATAATGTTGTTAAGATCCTGCACATAGAAGGATGATAAGATGAACACTAGTTAGTAATTAATCACAAGATTAATAGAATTACTTTTGAGTAACGTCACATGCAAGTATTAAATGGTAAAACAACTTCTTTGGCTTCTTTGTTTCATTTGACATCTTATAACCTATGTTGCTCGAACTACTCGAAAATGTAGCTGGGTGCATGCTGGATCCTCCAAAAATAGTGTATTTTTGAAGGATCTGACAACGGTGCGACAGCACTTTGGAGTGCCCGTGCAACATAGCTTATAACCACAGTGAATCAAGTCATTCTTGTTTTCTTTTTCTTTTTCTGGCAATTTCTGGGTGTTATTTTTTTTTAAAAATAAATGAAATTACACCAAACAAACAAGAGTAAAAAGGAAGAAAGCAGAACAAACTAACTCCAACAATTATCAGCCAACTTTTTTTCTTTTGACTTGTTTCCTTTTCTTTGGGTGGTAGGAAAACCCAACTGATCTTCAACATACTAAGACAATCTTTCACAAGAACAAGCTGAAACTGATAAACAATAATAACACCTACGCCTCAATCTTATGCAAGTTCGGATCGGCTATATGAATCCTCATGGTTCTTTATCACGCTAAATCGTGGCTGAAAACCAAAATTCTAAAAGCCAAAAAACTAAACACAAACTTCTACATTCCCTTATTCAAAAAGAAATCGAAGGAAAATTTCCATTTTTGGGTAGACAAAAATATCAACCTTAACATCCCATGTATTGAAAACAGAGGATTACCAGCTATACAATAGTATCACAATTAACAGAACTACACCATAACAACATTTCTAGGTATGAGGTGCGCGCAAGCTGATTCAAACACCACAACAACAACAAGGACCCATTAAAATCACACAAGTGGGCAGAGGCAAAGCCAGAATTTAAAATTTATGGGTTCTGAATTTGCCATAAAGCTTATACTAGCTCGTTTTAGTTACTGGTTTCGCAATTAAATATTTATATATATATTTTTAATAAATTTTCAAGTATAAATACAATGTTTAAACAAAAGTGACTGGATTCAGCCGACCCCTTAAATTATACTTTAGCTCCGCGTCTGCAAGTGAGCTATAGGGAGGTTAGTGTGTACGTATAACTTACCCCTACCCGTGGAAAAGAAAGGTTGCTTCCGAGACCCTCGGCTCAAAAAGACAGGAAAATAGAGAAGAGACAATATATCACTACCAAGCATTCAAACACCACTGTTAAAAAAGAAAGAGCATTGCTACACATTAAAACTATAGAGAAGCTTACTAAAAGGGAAAATGCAATCAAGAAAACAATACCAGATTAAGGAAAGAAGCATGGTCCCAAGCACAAGTTCCATAATCACATTTCTCAGGTGGCCACCAATCCAAAGTAGCACAAATGAAATTATTGTCTGTTTTTCCAATGGCATTCTTCCCATCTATAAACACACTACCTTGAGCAACCTCTGAGTACCCACAAATGAATCTCAAACTAATTAAACAAATCCACACCAACATTCCCTTTTGCAAAAATAAAGAACCCATTCTTGAAAAAAATCAAGAAACTTGAGCTAGTTTTCAAGATCTATGTTTCAAGCTCAAGATTGCAAGAAAAATGAAATGGGGTTGCTGTAGAACTCACCATTAGAGAGTCTTAACGAGAGTTTATAAAGGTTGAGAGTAGGGGTGACACAAAGACAGATATAAAGATTATTCTTAATCAGCCATTATGGTCAAGATTTGGATCAAGAATACTTCTTTTTTTTAATCTCAAGTTTGGAACGAAATTTACCATAGATTTGGTGGTCATGTTGTTTATGGAAAATATAAAAAAAAAGATTATGGTAAAAAATCTATATGCCACAAGTATAAATTATGTTTCCTCTTTGAGAGTCAAACTAGATATACTTTGACTAATATTTTATGACCAATATTTTAGTATGTTTTTTTTATCATATTGATATAAGAAATATTATGAATTACAGTACTTTTCATATAATTTTTAAATATTTAAATTTTAATTAAAATAGTAAGAAAATTTAATTCAATTCACCTCTAAAGATTAGTCAAATTAACTCTCGAAAAACGAAACGTAACAAGTAAAAGTGAATAAAGGGAGTATAATATTTATTATTTAAAAACTAACTTATATAATCACCTACTTAACTGTTTAAGCTAAGAATATTCGTCGGACATATAATATATGTACAATTCAGAAGCAAAACTAAAATTTTTGCTAAGGGTATTCAAAATTTAATATAATTGTATAAAAAGTAAATTTTCCTTTATATATACAATATAATTTTATGTATACAGTATAATTTTTCGATAAATGATTTTCAACGTCAGTGACCAACCTTTATTTTATGTGGCTATGCCACTAGACTATGTGTGTGCATATATGTACCCATGTATAATTTATCAATACAGATTGAGATAATACATAAAGTACCCATCAAACTTGTTCGAAAAAATTATTTACACACCTAAACTTTACGGGCGACCTTTTACCCCACTTTTCTAAACTTAAGTGAATTTAATACCTCCCTCTGCGCAAAACGTGTAGTTAAGCGCGTGAAGGCAAAAAACAAAATTTAAAACTAATTTACAGGTCCACGTGCCACTTTTTAATAGGATATTATAACTAATTAACTTAATATTGTTTTTTCTCTTTTATTTTTCATTTTTTCATTTTTTCCTTTTTAACATGAATATATTATGTTAAAAACAATTTTTTTTCTAGTTCCACAAAATTTACTTTTTGCAGTTTTTACACAAAATAAATCTTTAAAAAGAATTGAAACACTGAAGAAAAAGAAACATTTTTCAAAAACTAAATATTTTATTGGAAACATTTTATTCAGTTTTTAAAAAATGAAAAATAATTTGTTAAAACTATTTTTTTTTGTTTTTACTATTTTTTCAAATTTTACAAAAAAAAAACAAGTTTTTACAATTTTGTTAAAAATAGTTTATTTAACAAAATATTTTGTTTTTCAAAAGCTGAAGAAAAAAAATTCAAGCAAAGTATTTTCGTTTTTGAAAAATGTTTTTTTTTTCTGTTTTAAAATATTTTATTTTTGTAAAAACTGATTTTTTTTTTGTATAAATTGAATTTTTTTCCGAAAACAGAAAAAATAAATTTCATTTTTAACAAAATATTTATGTTTTTAAAAATTGAAAAGATTATTGTCAACAAAATACTTTTTTTTTATAAAAGTATATATTTTTGTTTTTTTAGTTTTAAGAAAAGTTGTAAAAACTGGGAACACAAATTTATAAAAATAATTTTTTTTTGTTTTTTAAAATAAAATATTCATTTTTTAAAAACTAAAATTTATAAAAAAATAAAAAAACTTAAAATATGGAACTTATGGTGCGTGTAACACACATCCATCATAAGACTTGGTTCAGTTTTTTGAAGGGGGTATTAAATTCACTTAGTTTAGAATAGTGGGATAAAAGGTCGCCCGTAAAGTTTAGGTGTGTAAATAATTTTTTCGGACAAGTTTGATGGGTATTTTATGTATTATCTCATACAGATTAGAAAAAGTAAACAGTAAATCTGATCGATTATTTGCATAAATATCTCTATTATTTATTTCAAATTACAAATCAACTCTTATTAAAGAGATTTACTTATAATTTCCTTTTAAATAATTATTAATTATACAAATATTTTTTATATTACATAGATCTTAAACGTCATAAAAAAATATTACCAAAGAATGTGGTGTAGTAGATGAAACTATTTTTCCCTTAGCAAGAGATTTCGAGTTCGAGCCTTGTGTATGAAAAAATACTTGGTATGGAACCCTTTTCCCCGAAAGAGACCCTATACGGCATAAATCCGTATATAATCGGAATCCAATACGGATATCGGACACCGAATGAATAACAAAAATATAAAATTCATAAAAAAGAAAATACTCCTATGTATTGTGTGAGAGAATAATGGAGACATCAAGTTGGCAGTGGGCCATTGTTTTGGGTTCTTTGCTTAAGGAAAGTGAAAAAAGATTGCTCAACTACACGGGAAAAGATAAGTATTGTCTGTGTGGGACCATTAACCCTTTCCATTGCTCTCTAACCAATGCCTCTTTTTTCCATTATAGCTAGGTTGAAATTACTCTAGTTGCATTTTCTAGAATAAGTAATTGTTTTCTAGGAAAATGTACTTAAAACTTTAGTGGAATATGTTTTGTGCCATTTTTTTATAAAAATAATGAAGGAAACTCGCAAAGGATATTAATAATGATAGCATTCTGCCGACATTTTTTGGGCACATCGCACATATCATGAGATGTTTGGGAATTGCTAATGATAATAGGAATTAGAGTTGGACATATGAGATGTTTGAGAATTTGTATGATAAGTAACTTGTTTGTGCATGTGGTATATTCATAATGGAAATAATTATTACACTATCACCAAAATAGAATACCAAACCTAGAGAAGCTATACATGAAAAATCAATTATAATAAAGGTGAGCATTAGAACAATTGTTAAGTCATAATTTATATTATCTATAGATTATTAATTCAAGTCGTGGAAGCTGTCATTAATGCTTGATTAAAATAAATTATCTATATCACACTCATTTAATTGCGACTCTTCTTCGAATTCTGTTTGTATGCAAGATACTTTGTGAATCGCGCTGCTCATGATAATAAATATGGAACCACCAAGATTCAAATTCTACTAGGGAAGAAGGGCTACGGTAGAGGGGTTTAGTAAACATTTGAACTGAATAAAGCCTGGCCAGACCATAGAGAAAAGACCTCATACTAAAATCATGCAAATGTAGGGATAATGTGATTAGAATAAATGGAGTTGGTAACGAGAAAGTTTTATTTTATGCCTCAGACATTAGTTGTATGAAAACTTTTTTTTGTCTCAGAAATTTGTGAATCCCGATCTTATATTTTCGGGTCCACAAAACTATGAGACAAAAATATTGTCTCATACAATGTGTGTCAGTTGTATGAGACACAAATTAAAATTTTTTAATAAGTAACATTTTCAAGTTCAGGTGAATTTGGTGAGGTCAGAAAGGTCATTTCACCAGACAAGGATAACGAACAACCTATCCTAAAGTTGATGGAACGTTTACTTAAAGACTTAAAGATGTCAACCTTTAAATTTCTTTTTCATTAATCATTTTGCTTTTCTTTTTTCTTTTATGTACTACTATATGATACCAACTCACATTCACATGATCTACTCCTATGATTTAAGATTTTTTTCACAACCTTAACATAAACATTTAATACTCTTTTTAATGGATCAAATAGTCAAAATTTTCATTTAATCAAATATAATATTTACAACCCGCTAGTTCAATTGGACTCTTGAGCTAGACTAATAACAGAAGCAATTACCACTTTTTATCTACTACAACTCCTCTCCTTTGTATCTCTACATATAACTATACATGTCCAAGTAAGTATAGTTGCTCAATCTTTCTAACTCATTGTGCCATTCGGATTTATTTTGCCCTCATACGTGTAGCTCCAGTATAATATTCTTCATCCTATGAATGCTTGATATCATCTTTCCTTGAAATCTTCATTGGTTCCTTTCTGCCCAGACATGATAAATCATAGTTGCAAACAAGAATCCTAGCATGTGAGCTCGAACTCTGCATGAACTTCTCTTAGTTAACCATCCAATCTCAGCATTCCAACTATCAATTTGATGTATTTCTCCGAGCCATTTTAACAATGCTGCCCACATATTCCTGGAGTAATCACATTTAAAAAAGAGGTGCTACATAGTCTCCTCGGTGTCCTTCCCACGGAGCATACAGTCACTTGCTATTGATAGTCCATATTTTCTTAGCCGATCCACTGTAGCTAGCTTCCTATGCATAAGCAACCACAAAATGAATTGATGCCTTGGTAATGCTTTTGAATCAATTGCATGCACTTCTTTTCCAATGACACTCAGGGTATTGGGGCATTGTTGCAACATACAACTTTTTAATGATGAACTTCCCTTTTATATGGTATTTATTCAAATCAACATAGGGTCCATTTGAATTAGCCAATCCCTAGTGTCTAAGATTTTTCTAACTAGCCAGCAGGCCTGCTTAGGAGTGTGCCATATAATGAATGTGTTTTTTTTCATTAATTAGTACTCCACTAGTTAAAGTATCAATTGGTATATCTGAAAATAATAGTAATAATGTTTTTTATTAGTATTACACTAATTACAGCATCAAGGGTATATTTGAAAAAAATAAGAATCAATTATCTCAATTTTTGGGATTTTTCAGATATTTCGAAACAAATATTATTATTATTATTATTATTAGTATTATTATTATTATTATTATTATTATTATTACTATTATTATTATTATAATTTTTTTGGGTCATAATGTTTTATTTGACTATGATTTCTCAAATATTTTTAGTCATAAAAGTTATTAACTGTAGTACTTTTTGTTATTTCTAAATATGTAAATTTTATTTAGAAAAAGTTATCCATGCGCCGAGGGTCGATTGGAAACAGCCTCTCTGCCCTCTCGGGTAGAGGTAAGGCCTGTCTACATATTACCCTCCCCAGACCTCACCTTGTGGAAATATACTGGATTGTTGTTGTTGTTGTTGTTGTTGTTGTTATTTAGAAAAAGTTAATTAAGGAATTAAATTTGAATATACTCCAAAGTGTGATAGTCTAATTCTCTGCTTCAAATCCCTTTTATTTTTTGTTTGTAATAATTGGAAGTTATTATCCTAAGTAGTCGTAGTTCTCTTTAATTAATTGTTTCCCCTCAAAACAGTACGCTATTTTATTCATGCATTAGCAAATTAAAAGAGTCACACGTTTTATGTACGATCCATTGGGAAATTGATCATCGCAAGAAATCTCATAGACTAAAGTCTTCAGAAAACTAACTAAAAGATAGATTGCGCCTATTTTTTTCCTTCCAATAAAAGAGAAGCAAACTACATCCAAATTGTCATTTAGGTGACCAATATCTTCACAAAATTTTTACACAATCCACGGAGATGAAATTAAACCCTATATTCCCTCCGACCCAAAATAAGTGATTTTTTGGTCTTTTTTTTTGTCCAAAATAAGTGATTTTTTCGGATTTCAAGAATGACTTAATGATCTTTTTCCTACATTGTCCTTGAAGTAAATAGTATTGGAATATGTGTTAGAAGTGTTTACGTGAGATAGTAAGGTTAAAATGATCAATTCTACCGCTAATTAATGCTAAAAAGTAATTTTCTTAATATATATGAAAACATCCAAAATATCATTTATTTTGAACCGGAGAGAGTATTCTCGTCCTAGTTTTCAGCGGTTGTTCTTCAACGATTCCCATGATTGATTTTTGATTTTACTAGATTGGAAAGTGAACTTCCTATTATGTGGTTGCGGGCGAGCTGACTTTATACGCTCCCTTTCTCTCATAGTCTAATTTAAAAGGTTAGGCAAAGCTAAATAATAATATTGGTTCAAACTTTATATTTATCTTAAAATTTTATTTATTATATTTAGAAGTTAATAATTTTAAATAGTAAGAATCTTGTACCCATAAATCTCAAATTTTAACTGTTACGAAGGGTTATAATTGCATATATAGCATAACATTCCCTTAATCTTTTCCTCCTCCCCATTCCCTGATATAAAAAAAAAAATTTCCTTTCAAATAGAACTTATATTATTATTATTATTATTTTTTTTTTTTCACATCTCATTTGTGTGCTGTTTTGGTTAAGGGATGCTAACTTGTTGGTTAAAATTTTGAAGACAAAGATAAATAGGAGAAGCAAAAACGCAGAGAAAAAGTAATAACAGAACTGTTACCAAAAGTGACGTGTCATACTTGGTGGCTGCTCAATATAATTGACTAATTGAGTATGAAACAAGAATCTGACAACATATACATCTAGAAAAAAGAAAAAACATTTTTCATTAGGATGTTTATATAAAACTACACAAAATTATCATGACTAGTAAAAAAATTTAATGTATGTCTGATGCGCAGAAGAATTGGAATGGAGAAGGGGTACGCGGAGCTTCAGTGGCTGTTCCTAGCCGTTAGAAGTTGGTTAAGTAGTTAGGAATTGGAAGTTAGAAAGTTACACTTTAGTCCATCATATTAGTTAGTTTAAGTTCCATAATGTTCAATTAGGTCCCTGGATTTAATGATCCAGAGCATTTAAGGTCCATCGAGTTAGTTATGTCCTTTTGTCCTTTAGTGTCAGAGAATCTTCTATAATTGTACACCTTCATCAGATGGAATACAACAAGAATTCTCTATCTTTTCATTTCTATTTTCCTTCTCTGCAATTCACTGCTTTTTTTCTGCAATTTCTGTATTTTTTTTGTCTTCTTTCTTCTATTTCCAGCTTTCTTGGAGCCCCATTGTAGTGTTTCTTCATCGAGCTTGCATCATTTGGTATCAGAGCATCGACTTGGCATCTGTGAAATGTCGGAATTAACTGAAGTAATGAAGTTGTTACATCAACTATCCACAGACATGACTGGTTTTGCAGCTCGACAGAATCAAATGGAAGCTGAACAAGAGCAGTCGAGCAAGCATCAAGAGGCAGCCTTGAATGAGATTAGGGAGGTATTGAATGAAGCCTTACATGTGGGAAAGAGACCAGAACGAGATAAGGATCTTTATTCACCAAGTGACAAACCATTGGAGCTAGGAGAGATGAATACTCCTTCCTCAGCTGGTATCAACAACCTCATGCCTGTGGGAACAGGTAATAGCACTGTTCCATTGAATGTCACTAGTCAATCTCATACTCCTTCTGCTTCTATACCTGCTTCTACACTGAACGTTAACCCTCAACCCTTTCCAATATACACCAGCTACAACCCTTCTGTTCCTGTCTCAAATGGTCGAGCAGTTCTGCCACAGTTCATTCAAAACCAAGCAACCATACCTGTGTTCTCTCCTCAGCCCCGAGGAGTTAACACTTACTACCCTCCTTACCTCACACCTCCAGGGATGAATAGGAATGCTCAGAATCAGCAAGCTTCCTATGCCTCTTATCCTCCAAACTACTACCCTCAACCTACCCATATCTCACCACCATTATATCATCAACAACCTTATACTCAACCTGCACCTGCACAAGTTCCTTATCAGAACAACCATTCCTACATGAACCCTTCTTCCAACCAAAATGTAACCTACCCTAGCCTACCTTTTACTAAATATGCTAAAGTGGAATTCCCAAAGTTTGATGGTGAAGACTTGAGAACATGGTTGTATAAGGTGGAGCAGTTCTTTGCTGAAGAAGAGGTTACCATACAACAAAAGATGAAGCTTGTATCTCTTCATTTTGAAGGAGATGCACTTCAGTGGCATTTGGGCTATATGAGAAGTAGAGGACAGTCACCTCTACCTTCTTGGGAAGACTACATTTGGGCTTTGTGCGACACATTTGGAGCTGAGTACACTGATCCAATGACTGAAATCATGAACATCAAGCACACAGGAACAGTAAAGGAGTATCAAAGATCCTTTACCAATGTGATGACTAGGTTGAACATAGCTGTAGAACATGCTATCAGCATCTTCCTGAACAATCTCAAGCCAGAGCTCAGCAATGCTGTAAGGATTGGAAATCCTACCACACTCCCTCAGGCATTTTACTTAGCCAGATTACATGAAGCTAGCTTTGCAGCTCAGAGTAAGGTCATTAGGGCAAGTCACCCTGTACCAAATGTGCATAGGAATAATGCAGGACATGGATCAAGTAGCTGGACCAGAGGAAATGTGAATACACTAAAGAAACCACCCACAGCCAGATTTGACACTAATAGAAGAAGGAGACTGAGTCCAGCAGAAATGGAAGAGAAGAGGGCTCAGGGACTATGTTTCTTCTGTGATGAGAAATTTGTGCCTGGCCATAAGTGTCAGGCCAAGAGGCAGTTGTTCTCTTTAGAAGTGGAGACAAGGGACTCACCAGTAGAAGAGGAGGAAGAGAAGGAGGAGGAGATTGAAGAAGAAGAGATGGCTGCAGAAGCTACTGAAAATTGTGCTATATCTCTGCAAGCCTTGAATGGGACACTAGGTTACCAAACCTTAAGGCTCAGAGGGTTCACAGAGCAAAGACCTCTGGAAATTTTCATTGACTGTGGATCCACCCATAACTTCATAGACGAAAGGACTGCTACCAGGTTAGGATGTAAAGTCACTAAGACAAAGACTCAGCTAGTGCAAGTTGCAGATGGTAGAGAAGTGCCTACTGACAGCATTTGCAAGGGGTTTAAATGGTTAATGCAGGGAACTGTTTTCCAAGATGATTTTCTAGTTTTCCCCATTGGCAAGAGTGACATAGTTTTGGGAATACAATGGCTTTACCCTCTAGAAGACATCAAGTTCAATTTCAGGAAGCTCATGATGGAGTTTGAATACCAAGGACAATTACTGACCTTGCAAGGGATCCAACCTAAATTTAAAACTGTGCAACCTGGTGCTATCAGTAAACTGGCCTTAGAAGGATCACAACTATTCATGATCAAGGTGAGAGAAGCTGAGATCAAAGAAGCAGACATGACAGAACTTGAGAAGGATGAAGAACCAGAAGAACTCAAGGAGGTTTTAGAGGAGTATGCAGGAATATTTGGAGAGCCAACTCAGCTACCACCTTCAAGAGGAGTGTTTGATCATCATATTCCTTTGAAGGAAGGAAGCTTACTAGTCAACTCCAGACCTTACAGGTATTCACCTGTGCAGAAGGATGTCATTGAGGCCATGGTGAGGGAAATGATGAGTCAAGGCATTATACAGTATAGCTCTAGTCCTTATGCTTCTCCAGTGGTGCTTTGTAGGCAAGAAAGATGGATCATGGAGACTTTGTGTTGATTATAGATCCCTCAATAAGATGACAGTAAAAGATAAGTTTCCTATACCTATTATTGAGGAACTTCTAGATGAATTGGGAGGATCACAGGTTTATTCTAAAATAGACCTTAGAGCAGGATATCACCAAATTAGAATGGCACCTAAGGATATCCAGAAAACAACCTTTAAGACTCACTCAGGGCACTATGAGTATTTGGTCATGCCCTTTGGGCTAACCAATGCTCCTTCAAGTTTCCAAAGTCTTATGAATCACATTTTTCAGGAGTATCTTAGGAAATTCATTTTAGTCTTCTTTGATGACATCCTGATCTATAGTAGCAGCATGAGTGATCACCTGCAACACCTAAGGATAGTATTTGAGTTGCTCTTATAACATCAGCTGTTGGCCAAAAGGAGTAAATGTGTTTTTGCAGCTAAAAGGGTGGAATACTTGGGGCACTACATTTCAGCTCAAGGGGTGGCAACAGATCCTAGGAAAATTGAAGCAGTCCAGTCTTGGCCAGAACCACAATCTGTGACTCAATTGAGAGGATTCTTAGGGCTCACTGGGTATTACAGAAGGTTCATAAGAGGATATGGGATCATTAGCAAACCTCTTACTGAGATGTTGAAGAAAGATGGATTTGTTTGGACTGAAAAAAGCAGGAAGGCTTTCAACCAACTCAAACTTGCACTCACAACAGCTCCTGTTCTTGGGTTGCCTGATTTCTCACTAACTTTTGTAGTGGAGACTGATGCTTGCAATGTAGGAATTGGTGCTGTGTTAATGCAAAAAGGACACCCCATTGCCTTCCTTAGTAAAGGGTTATCTACACAGCATCAGTCTCTATCTGTGTATGACAAGGAACTACTTGCCTTGGTCCAAGCAGTTAACAAATGGTCTCAATATCTGACCATTAGACCCTTCATTGTTAAGACTGATCAGAAGGCTCTAAAATTCTTGTTAGAGCAGAAACTACACACTGGCACCCAGCTTAAGTGGATTACAAGACTCATGCAGTATGACTTTGAAATAGAGTATAAGAAGGGAAAGGAAAACAAGGCAGCAGATGCCTTGTCCAGAATTCCATTAATCCAATTGGCCTCCTTGACTCTATCTTCTGTGAAAACTAATCTGCTAGAGCTGATTATGCAAAGCTGGGAACTTGATGCTGAACTGAAGGCCATTATCTTATCATTGCAAGGAGGAGAAGACAACAGCAAAGGCTACACTTTCTTACATGGACAACTCAAGAAGAAGGGTAAGCTAGTAGTAGGACTTGATGATCAGCTCAAGAAGGAGATAATCAAATTGTGGCATAGCTCCACTTTGGGAGGACATTCAGGAGTAGAGAGCACTTCTAAGAAGGTAGGTGCCCTTTTCTATTGGAAGAATATGAGGTTGGATATCCAAGAATTGGTTAAAGCTTGTGATACCTGTCAAAGACACAAATATGACAATGCTCCTTATCCTGGCTTGTTACAACCTCTCCAGATTCCAGTGGCAGCTTGGAGCAGTATCAGTATGGATTTTATAGAAGGTTTGCCTAAATCAAAAGGGAAAACAATTATTTGGGTAGTGGTAGATAGGCTAACTAAATATGCCCATTTCTTGGCTCTATCTCATCCTTATTCTGCCTATGACATTGCCAAGTTGTTCATGGATCAGATATACAAACTACATGGACTTCCTGAAAACATCATAAGTGATAGGGATCCCATTTTCACCAGTAAGGTTTGGCAGGAGCTATTCTCCATGATGGGAGTCACTCTCAACACCTCTACTGCATACCATCCTCAGACTGATGGGCAAACAGAGGTTGTGAATAGATGTGTAGAGACTTACCTGAGGTGTTTCTGTTCTGATTCACAACCAGACTGGGTCCAATACTTGGCTGCTGCAGAATGGTGGTATAACACTTCTTTTCACAGCTCTATACAAACCACCCCCTATGAAGCATTATATGGTCAGCCACCTCCAATACATTTACCTTACATGGCTGGTGATTCTCAATTGGAGGAGGTAGATAGGAGTTTATTGACCAGGGAATTCAAAACACAGCTGTTAAAATACCATCTGAAGAGAGCTCAGCAGAGGATGTTGGAACAGGCAAATAAGCATAGGTCTGATAGACAATTTCAAGAAGGAGACTGGGTATATCTCAAGATTCAACCCTACAGGCAAATATCCATGTCAGGCAGGCATTTTACTAAACTCTCAGCCAGGTACTATGGTCCTTATCAAGTACAACAGAAAATAGGTTCTGTAGCCTACAAACTTTCTCTTCCACCTCATCTCTTGTTGCATCCTACCTTTCATGTTTCTCAACTTAAGCTCTGCCATGAACTTCCTTCTACCATAACACACCCCCGAGTCATTGATCTTTCTAGCCCTTACTGTCCACAACCAGAAGAAGTACTTGAAAGAAGGCTAATTCAGAAAGGAAACAAGGCAGTGGCTCAAGTCTTGGTTAAATGGAAGGATCTGCCAACAGAGGTAGCTACATGGGAAGATTTTTCAGCCCTCAAGATACGTTTTCCCTGCTTCCTTCCTTGAGGACAAGGAAGCTTTTTAACAGGGGAGAATTGATGCGCAGAAGAATTGGAATGGAGAAGGGGTACGCGGAGCTTCAGTGGCTGTTCCTAGCCGTTAGAAGTTGGTTAAGTAGTTAGGAATTGGAAGTTAGAAAGTTACACTTTAGTCCATCATATTAGTTAGTTTAAGTTCCATAATGTTCAATTAGGTCCCTGGATTTAATGATCCAGAGCATTTAAGGTCCATCGAGTTAGTTATGTCCTTTTGTCCTTTAGTGTCAGAGAATCTTCTATAATTGTACACCTTCATCAGATGGAATACAACAAGAATTCTCTATCTTTTCATTTCTATTTTCCTTCTCTGTAATTTACTGCTTTTTTCTGCAATTTCTGTATTTTTTTTGTCTTCTTTCTTCTATTTCCAGCTTTCTTGGAGCCCCATTGTAGTGTTTCTTCATCGAGCTTGCATCAATGTCTATTAATTAACTATGATTAACTCGTATCGATTTATATTAGGACACTTTTCTCTTGTTTATTAGGTTAGTATAAACGATGAATGTAAATTAATTAAATTCTTACCTACCAGATCCAGAGGTGGACCTATGTTTCGAGTAGGAGGATCATCAGACCCCGTTAACTTCTTCGAAAATTATGGATATATATGCGTACATATATTGAATACGGTTATAGATTTTTCTTGGAACACTTAAGATCAAAATGAGTAGCGACAAAGCTAAAGTATCGAAAACAGATTCAGTCGAACCCAATAGCTTTGATTCGAACTTTGTATTTGTCTTTAAAAATCTGTTAAATATATCCAAATTATTAATTTAGAACATAGTAACTTAAACTACAAGAATCTTGAACCCATAAGCTTGAAATCTTGATTCCGCCGCTGCCAATGGAGACACTGTTTGAACAATCCGTTTATGTGCCCGCTACTTTCAAATCCTGAATTTGCTTCTAACTATATCTATGTTGAGTTTTGTTTGGATTGTTATTTTTCTGCTTGTTTTAAGCAAACTAACAACTCTATATTGCATATCATAGGAGTAGTTGAATCCCTACCAAAAGGTAACTACCAAAACCAACTCCATTGTACTTTACTCCTTGAGGACCACAGTATCCTTTATTAGTTCAAAGTTCAAACAAAATATCATTGAGAAGGCCTGTGTGTTTGACCAATGTCACATGGCTCATTAAATTTTTCGGAAGTAACTTAAAATATAAGAGATCTCTTATCTTGTTATCTTTTCTTTCATTAAAAAACACGATTTAATAATGAAGTGGGGTAATCAAGTTTAACGGATTAGGGGGAAGTATTATCTTGAGCTTCTTTACTCATGAATGTATTTTATTGACTATTTCATTATTGTCTGCAATTAATTCTAAGGGTAAAACACGGTTTAATTAGCCGCGGGGCGCCGCCGCGAGCATAGTATCACATTCGAAGCAAACACCAAATACTAGATATGACCTTAAAATAATACGAGGCCACATTCGGCTAGTGAGACGATGTAGATCATTGTTGTCTTTATATGATCTATAGATTATCGATTCAATCCATGAAATCAGCCACTAATACTTGTATCAGGGTATTCTGCATATATCACACCCCTTTCATTTGAAGTGAAGCCCTTCCCTATGAAATACTATATGCTTTGTGCAACGGCTGCCCTTTATTATTATCTGCAATTAATTTTAGGGTAAAGTACATTTTTGACACGGGCCACAAGAAAATTACCAAATCTAGACAAACTCTGAATATTAGATAGGAATTTTTACCTCCTATAGCAAAAGTTAACACCTTATTTATTTCAAATAAATACCATTTAAAAAAATTATATCCTATAGATACCTTTTAAGCTTTATAGCAAAATATTTAATTTTGGTTAACTCCTAGCCCTAAGCCACTAAATACGCTTTTCTTTCTCTCTCTACTTTGATACATCATGTTCTCTTCCCATCCCATTAAAATTATAATCAATTACACCAGCATTCCCAACCTTTCGGCGCCATTCTTGGTTAGTGGTGATCAATCCAGTGTTGGTGCTTGGACCATTGCTTCAACCAACAGTGAATGCGAGTGTTCTTCACATCCTAAAGTACCTCATTGGCTGCTAAAACTTACGCCAATTCAAGTGTATGTGTATGTTATAAGGATGTTGCTCTTGCCTACATACTTCTCTACGAGACTCCTTCTGCATCTGCCCCTATATTTCTGTTGAGAGTGTGCTTCATTCTTTTTTTTTCATTGTAATTCAATGTATCTCATTGTATTTCATGTATTTTATTGTATTCTTTATCTTTTATTTATTTATTGTATTTCAATGTATCCCGTTGTATTCTATGTATTTCATCATATTTGGGGTATTTTTTGGTTGAGAATATTTTCTATAACTGAAAATACAAATTTTGTGTGTTATAATTGAGTTTGTTGAGTTATATTAGGAGTTTATTATGTTAATTGATTCACTTTCCATTTTAAAGACAGTGTAATCCCCTATTTCAAGCTGTGAATACAATCGAATACAATTAATAATTTGTCCAGCTGTAATCCCATGTTTCTCTCCATGAATACAGTTGAATACATTCGAATACAATAACGATTAGCTGGACTTCCCTGATTCACGCCTATTTTTGCTACTATATTCATGAATACAATAACTTAAATACAACAAATATATCTTATAACCACATAAAAGATATATATAATTCGTAATATAGCAAATAGTATTTATAGATGGTTAATTACTACTAAAAAATAATACTTTATGAAAATTTCACTACTAGATATGACCTTAACAAGATCGACTAGTGAGATAGAGGATGAATCGTAGCCGAGAGGGAAAGAACCTTAATCACCCGCTGAGGCCCCGAAATGACCACGTAGTAATAAAGGAGGTCTATATATATATATATATATATATATATATATATATATATATATAAAATCGTTCTTTAAGCGTCGGAATAAAGTAATATTATGCATCATTCAAATGTGCAAGTAGGCATATAAATTTCACTTCCTTTACAGGTAATATCTGATGTTGATGAGCATCTCTCACTTGTTTAATATATATTATATTAAATTAAATTAATAAACCATATATACCCATATCTTTTTGACTTTTAGGAAAAGAAAAAGAAGAAAATACCGTACTTTTTAACACTTTTGAGGTGCAAGATGAGAAAACTTTTCAAGGCAACAAATATAAAAGATTGTAATATTCTTGGAAGAAAAGAATAGCTCTTTTTCTTTTTATAATTTGTTTGTTTAACTAATTCTCCAATAATAAATTGATCGTGGAATCAGAATTCGGCGATTATGAAAAGACGTGTTATCTAAACAATTGCATGCTCACCTTTTAGGGTTTATTTTATTTTGTTTTACCATAATAAATAAATTAAAAGAAGAAAAAACCTACAACCTTCATCTATTATAATAAAAAATAAGATAAGATTCTTTCAATTTTGACGTAAAACGTAATTCATCGTATAATGCTCGTCAATCCATTTTTCTTTGTCGTCCACTGTTTAGTTGATAATTTTAAATAAATATTTTTTTCACCAATCATAAATAAATTTATACTTCAAAAAAGATGATCGAGTTAACTTCTCTTGTATTTTAGCTATCCACCTATACTTTGCCAAGGTTCTATTAACCCTTTAATTATATTCTTTCGGAATGGAATAAATACAACCTTATATAGAATTGTTGAAATTTTACATTTCAAATTAAATTAAAATTGAAGTGATAATTGGTGAAAATAATGGTAAGATTCCTCAAACAATAAGGCAAGAAACTAAAGTTAGTCAGTATATGTACTGCTATATTTATATATATTGCCTTTTCTTATGCAAAATAATCTAATTTTCTTTTTTGTTTTGTTATATATATATATATATATATATATATATATATATATATATATATATATATATATATATATATATATTCGAAGCTGAAAGTAATGGATTCACTTAAATTCGCTTTTGAGTGACTTTTGTGAAATTTTTGTCCAAATCAATTGATAGCAATGGTTTTTAGTAATGATATTTGTATACAGGCAGAAAATGAGAGAATAAAATAACGAAATAAATACTAGGTAAATTCTTTATATTAGTTGTTCCTTTCTAAACAAACCGACACATAAGACCTAATTAACAAAACTTTTGAGAAATTTGAGTTCGTTATCCATTCATGACTTGATTTTTTATGGTCAAAATTGGACTTATTATTAGCTTAATTCTTATATATTTGGTCATGACCTCCCTGTGTTTGCGTGCATGCAAATACTTGTCTGTTATAAATGGAAAAGTTCACTAAACAGAAAGGTGTGATAAGGTTTACTTCATCAAATAGTATTTACCTAATATACAATGCGAAAAAAAAAGTAAAATATAGATCATCTAAAAGATATTTACATATACTATTTCATAAAAAGTAAATTTATAATCTTGCAATAAGCAATTCACCTACTATATAAGCAAAAGTGATTTGATAGGGTAAATTATTTTACACTGTTGATTTATCAAAAGGAAACTCTGTAAGCAATGACAGACAGATATATAGAGATGAGGCTTCAAAGAATCCTGTTAACCTTTACAAAATTTATATATATTGAAAACAATAATATATTTCGCCTGAAACCCTTAAGATTAAAAGTTCAATTAGGTACCAATTAAGTCATTCGCTCATATGCTGTCGGCACCTTAAATTCTGGGTCCGTCTATGTGTATAAGAAATTAAGGACCAAGTGGAAAGTCTCCATCCTATGGTTTTATTCTCTAATTTGCATGCTTCACGAGAGAAAACATTAGGAAAGACAAAGTGGGTGTTCCAAAAATGATCTTTTTTTTTGGTTTATTAGGCATTGAATAGCAGTACGTAGCAGGTTGCTTATTGACTATTGTCTTTGTATTTGTTATCGCTAATTTGTTGCACCTACTTTTGTCCTTCTTATTGTTCAACTTTTGCTTACCTACTCATCCTAAAAAATTCTCCAATACAATATAAAATAAAAGAAAAGGAGAAATCATTTCTCTTTTATTTTTGCCTATACTATGATTTTTGAATTCACATGTCACAAGCAATTTAGCATTTAGAGTCATTGGGTTCAAAATAAATATGGTAATATCTTATTATATGTATATTATTTGATTTCTGTTTTATAATTTTCATTCATTATTGACGATTTCAATGGATATAAGTAGGATTAGAAAATTGTAACTTTTAGAAGGTACTATAATAATCATAAATAAATAAAATGGGGAAAACCACTTCCTTGACTAAATATTCATCTCATGGGCCAAAGGCCCAATATAGCATTTCAAGGACTTAGGTACAATAGGCCCAAAATCTCAAATTTGGGCCTAATTTCTCCCAACTTGCCCCTTGAAATTGGAATTTTCATTATGTGCATTTTCTCCAAATGAAAATGACCACGAAAATGGTTGAGGCGGAGGCGGCGATGAGGTCGGAGACGACGGAAGTGGAAACGAATACGGAAATGGTGACGGTGGCGAGGACGGTGGTTGTTGTGCAACCGGAGCCTGACCTTGTGTTTTTGTACAGAAATTCTTGAGCGTAAACGGAAATAGTGGGCTTATCGGAAATATTTTGGGCCAACAACTATCTTGAATGTCAATAACAGCTTGACAACATTGAGGCCCAATAGAACGAAAATGAAATGGAATGAATAAAGAGCCAAATATTTCTTGAATACACCCTGGAGTATTTTTAAGAGCTGCTACACATTTTTCAGCTTCAGGCCCACCAAAACTCCAAGAAAATGGGCCTGTATTACCAAACCCACCTGAAAAGCCCGGCCCAAAACGTTGGACGCCGACTACTACACGCCCGATGCTAGGTTTAATCACGGTTAAAATGCATAAAACGAATATTACTTTCATGTTTATGAAAGTAATAACTCGAGGCATTTTAATTTAGGAGGAGACAAGAAAAAGTTTAGTTTTATTTTTGCCTCAAGAGCTAAGCTAATTTGGGTTTATTTTTCTTTTTAAGATGTGAAAATAACGTTATTAATCTTCATTAATTGCCCAGCTTTTAAGATTGCAGTTTAATATAAGGCACTTTATGACATGTTTAAATGATCTGTATCAACTATTAACGGCAGTCATAACATTTTGGGCAGTTTAATTAAGAAACTTTATGGCATGTTTAAATGTTCTAAAGTATTCCCTTCATTCACTTTTACTTGACACATTTTAATTTTTCACGTCTCTTAAGAAATAATAAACAAAGTGCATAATTTACCATGCTATCTATATTAATTAATACATATTTTATTGAATTTGAGAAAATAATTTGGAATGAGTAATAAATACTATGGGTATAACAGAAATTTTCTTTGTCATTCTCTTGATATGAGTAAAGTGACAAGTAAAAATGAAAATCTATTTTTAGTATACATACCAAGTAAAAGTGAACGGAGGCCGTAACTATTTGTAAGATAGTTTGTTATGTTGGGAAGTGGGTTGTTCCCACATCGGAAGAAATAAGGCATTTTTGGAGCCTTTTAAGCACTTGTCCCTTTTATGTCTTTGATTTAGGACACATACTTTTAAGTGTGTGCAATTAAGTACACTATATATTTAATTATTTATTTTTGTGGCAGAAAAAATTGAATTTATTTGAATTTTAAATTCAAAATTTGAATAAATAATTGTATCTGTTATTAAAAGGTCCAACTGAATATGTCTGTTTTGGGAAACAAGACATCTTTTCTGAAAAGGTCTATTTGTTGCCTATAAATACTCAAGAATTCCAACGAAGCAGCACAAAAAATCACAAGTATTATTTCAGGTTGTGTTGAATCCTATAGAGAATCGTTTTGTATTTCCCTAAATTAGTATACATGCGATAACTTTATAAGGACAGTCGATTTTCATGCCTCAAAGCCATTTTTTGTTTAATATTTTCTAACAATCTTAAAGAGTTATTCTGCTATGGAGAAATTGATGTCTGTTGTTGAGAATTCGAAGGAGTTCATCAAACTTGATCACTTTGATGGAACAAATTTTACTTGCTGGAAAGACAAGATGATATTCATGTTGTCTGCTCTCAATATCTACTATGTTCTTGATTCTACCTTGCCTGCGATGCTTGAGCCTACATCAGAAGATTCTGATGCAGTCAAGGAAGAAAGGAAGAAACGAGAACATGATGAACAGTTGTGTAGCGGTCATATTCTGAATACCTTGACAGATCGACTCTATGATCTCTACTGCAATCTGAAGTCGTCAAGGGAGAATTGGACTGCTCTAGAAACTTCATACCAGAAAGAAAAATGAGGTATTGACAAATTCCTGGCTCTGCAGTATTTGAAATTTAAAATATTTGATACTAGGCCTATAATGGATCAGATTCATGAACTACAAATCTTAGTATCAAAACTAAGTGATCTTGAAATTAAAATTCCTGATGCACTTCAAATAGGTGCTATTCTTTTGAAATTGCCTTTCTCTTGGAATGACAATAGAAAGAAAATCCTACATTCAATGGATAAAATGACCGTGGAACAATTTCGTGCTCACATTCAAATTGAAAATGAGACTCATGCTCGTGATGCTATTAATCAGCCCTCGAGTTCTGCAGTCAATTTTGTTATTCAGAATGGTTATGAAGTGGGAACAAAAATCCAAAAGTTTCCAAAAAATCTTCTTTTAAAAAGAGAAAGAACTTTAGTTGACATCAGTGTGGAAAGAAAGGCCATATGATTCGAGATAGTAGATATAGAAAGTCAAGAATGAATTTCAATGTAGGCAATACCAAAAAGTCTGGAAAGATTAAAAAATATGGAAATTCTGGAAAGGCAAACGCAAATTCTGCCCAAAGACTGGTTGCCATGGTTTTTGCAATGCAAATTGGTATGGTCACCGAATTGAATATGGCTACCGCTGCTAAAAATAGTCAAGACTAGTGGCTAGATTCGAGTGCTACTATTCATGACTGCTATGACAAGAAGATGTTCAAGACATATGCGGAAGTACAGGATTCTGAACAAGTCTTGATGGGAAACCATGTGGCTGGAAAAGGAAGCATTGAAACTAACTTCACATGCGTCCAGAAGTTGACATTGCTGAATGTGTATCATGTTCCTGATATGAAGAAAAACTTAATGTCCGCTGTTTTATTGTCGAAGAAAGGCTTCAAGATAGTTATTGAATCTGATCATATAATAGTGTCTAAGAATGGAGTTTTTGTTGGAAAAAGATATAACTGTAACGATATGTTCAATTTGAGTATTAATAAAACAAATTATGTTTCTGCTTATATCATTGAGTCTGATTCTTGTTTATGGCATGCTGGACTGGGACATTTAAATTTCGGCTCCTAGAATTATATATTTGATATCTTAAAAAAATATTATTATTAAAGTTAAAAAGGTATTATTATTTTTAGGACTGACCAAAAAGGAAAGAATGTCATATCAGTTGAGACGAAGAGAGTATTATTTAACTGATAGCCAACATAAAAGAGGAAATAATCTCCTATGCACACTTTCAATTTGAATATAAAAAATTGACCCTTCAAAGATTGCAGCCTTAATGTGTACACCTTTAGTCCCATTGTTAAAAAAATTACTAATTCAATTTTACCATCAAGTTACCTTGTGAGAGAAAAGCTTGACTGTTAGGAGTATATGTTAGAAGGAAAAAAGCAAAAAAAAAAAAAAAAATCTTACCTCGCTCGCCCCGAATTCGTTTCTTCATAGGTTAAGTCAGTGGCGGAGGCATGATCCTTTCGAAGGGGGTTCAATTTTTTTTTGTAGCTAATGAGAATTGAATCCATGACCTTATGTAGATTTTGAACCCCCTTGACCACTAAACTACACTTTTGAATTGTGCTAAGGGTTTTCAAAACTTAATATATAGAGGTAAAAATAGATTTTACCTTATATATATAGTGTAATATTTCGGCAAAGGGTGTTCGGGTGAACAACCTTGCGCCCTCCCCCCCCCAAAATCCACTCATGGGTTAAGTTTGTTTGTCAAAACTTTAAAAACTATCATTTTATACGGGTGAACTCACGGTTAGCGTACACCCTGACTTCCCAGTAAGTTAAACGAAGTAAAAGTATGAATATATGAGATCAAGATCGAATTTGGAAGCTCTTTGAATTGAGGTTGGAAGAGGGAATCGCCCTCGGGCTTGACAAGACACCCCCCGAACCAGAACGAGCTACGAGACCTCGGAAAGCACTACAAATGATTGCACACGACTAATAGAGGATCATGATATCTGCACCCAACCGGATATCATGACGCGGATTTCACCCGATGTTGGTAGTGTATCAGTAATTGACGAGAAATGATACTATTTTTAGAATTGTAGTAGGGATGAAACTCTCTTACTATATAAATGGGAAGTTTTTTGTTCAATACATATTGTAACACGTATATCAAGGCAATACAAACTTATTTCTCGGATTTCTAGCTATTAAAAAGTTCTTATTTTAATCATTGTTCTTTATATACATTTGGCTTCGAATCGAGGGCCGAGTCGAGGGCAAAACTATTGTTCTTAATCTGAGCCCGGCCTTAACATAATAGCTTGTTTGTTTATTCATTTAATCTTTAATTCATTTATCTAACATTCTTAATTACTTGTGTTGAATCTATCCATGTATCCTTAAAATCGCATAATTGTTATCCGCTTTAAGGGTAAACAGTTTGGCGCCCACTATGGTGCTAAGGATAATTGTGGTGGTTTGATACAAGATCTCCATAACACACTCTATTTTACACTTGTTCTTTAAGGTGTCAATTTCAGGTCAGCTTAAAAAATATCAAATTCTCAGTCTTCTCACTTGAACGTTGAGGCTAAGTCTGGCCATCATGGCAAAAATAATAATCTAGTGGCTAGCAACGAGGTTCCCTCGCTGATCCCGATGGAGTCCTAACCTGCCTACCGATGCTAACTCACAGTTGGCCATCGACGCCAACCTGCCTACTGATCCCAAAAATAACATTGGCGGAGGAGCCCGACCAACGACTCGAGGAGCACCCGAAGGCAAAGGCGAAGGCGACAGGGTTAGCTTACGATTAATCTTAGAAATGTTGCATGCTCAACAAACAGTGATAGCGCAACTACAAAATCAACATCATGCCCCAACAAAATTGAGCCCAAACCGTCCCGGGAAAACACCTGTAGAAATAAGCAGATCACCGAAAGATTGGGTGAAGTTGATTCAAGTGTCAATCCCAAAGTGATGAAGATGCTGGAAGCATTAAGAAAACGAGTGGATATAGGTGAAAAGAAAATTGAAGGACATGACAAGAAGGTGAAGACATACAGTTCCAGGGATGATCAAATCCCCGGAGTACCCCCTATATTGAAAGGTTTGGATTCCAAGAAACTTGTCTGAAAGCCTTTCCCTTTGAGCGGGCACCAAATCCAATTCCGAAGAGGTTTTGTATGCTCGATATTTCAAAATAAAATGGACTCACAGATCCGAATTAGCATGGGACCTCCTACACATGCGCTATCAAAGGCAACGCCTTGTAAGACGAGGAAATTGAGTCGGTATTATTAAAGAAGTTCGGGGAAACTCTTTCAACAGGAGCAATGATATGGTTCCATAACTTACCCCCAAATTCTATTGACTCATTCACTATGCTCACAATTGCTTTTGTGAAGACTCATTTTGGGGTTCAAGGTCGAGACCATAAAATTGGACCTTTTCAAGGTTAAACAAAGAGATAACGAGATGCTCAGGGGGTTCGTGTCACACTTTCAAATGGAATGGATGGACTTGCCTCTAGTTGCGGATGATTGGGTTGTTAAGGCATTAAATCAAGGACTTAATCCCCGAAGCTCCTTGGCTTCGCATCAGCTAAAACAAAATTTGGTAGAGTACCCAGCAATAACTTGGGCTGACGTCCACAACATGTACCAGTTAAAAATGAGATTCGAGGATGACCAATTCAGAGCCCCTTCTAGGTCCGTTTATACCATAAAAACCAATGACATGTCTAAGAGAGTCGTCAATCATAAATCAAGGCCGGTCCGAGATTTGTATCAACCATACAATGCATATCAAGGGGAAACATGCCCGATAACAACTCTACAAGGAACAAAAAGAGAAGTGATTGAGGGCCTAATAGTCGAGGTTTGATAAGCAAAAATGGTTTCGACAGGCCGCTCGGGGGAAGGGAAGCACCAATATTATCAAAGTATCATGACACTCATGGCCACAAGGCCGAGAACTACTGACAATTGAGAGAAGAAGTTGCCCGATTATTTAATAACGGGTGTCACACCTCCCTATTTACTACCCCAAACTGCTTAAAGCATATAAATACACTTGTAGGGTATACCCCGACGCTCAATTACCCGAAACGGATAAAATAACGTAAGGGAAGGAGTTTTTCCAATTTAAGGACAATCGGTTCGGGATTTTATTAGAGATTAATCGGAGTCGCCACTTGGGAATGACAATGGTGTCCCAAGTCACCGGTTAATCCCGAATCCGAGGAATTTTGACTCTTGAAATGTCTGCGAAGCTGAGGTCCGGATAAGGAACTCTGTTAACCCGGGAGAAGGTGTTAAGCACTCCCGGATTCCGTGGTTTTAGCACGGTCGCTCCACTGTCGTTCTTGACTTTTGTTTGACTCAATTATAAATTTCAACAACATAATGTGCTTTTACGTTAAATATCATTTTTAGGAATTTGCGGTATCGCGAAAATACGCCTCGAGTCATACCGCAACCAGTACGCCTATGACTTTTGATGTATTTCAGCTTTTCCGAGATTTGGATTTGAGTCGCACCAAGTGCACACTCGTTCATAAGAAGGTATATTAAAATCGTGCCCTAAAGTGACGTCTATCGGCTTTTAAATCTTTTGGGAGAAGCTATGGAATTGGCTATTAGCTTTCCCGGATCTATTTGTGTTTATATCATTACTAAATGGGGGCCCGGTGTTATTCGGGCGAGGCTCGTCCCAATTTTCATTAAAGGGTTCAATACTTGTATTTAACTACGTTTTCTACACTTGTTCTTTCCTTAATCGTATTACTAACACTATAATAATCCAGGCCCGTTGAGTTCTTACTATTTATTGGGCCTGGTCTTCTCTTCGTTTATACATTCGAACTGCCCAGGTATTCGAAAACCAGGCTATTTGACTTCTTCTTGCCGGCTTCGTTAGCTTTGTATAATGATTCAGGCCTATAATATACACTGGGCTTTAAACTAAATAGCAATTGCAGCGGTTGAAGTAGAAGAACAGAGATATACATTTGAAACAAAAGGCATTTTTATTTATTCAGTAAAAGAAATCAATACATCAATTCATCAAATGTCAACCACCAATCTATTACTGGTTTCCATAGATTAGGGCTAATAGGCTGCTTCTTATTATACTAGCATTTGAGGTCAATACTGAATCTGAGAAGGTGATTTATATATATAGGAAAACTTGAAATATGATTAACCTAATTAACTGTGAATCTAGACTAATTAATTGACTATACACATCATCACATTACTAGCTAAGCACTTTAACACTACAAATATGGTTCGAATTAGGCTTCTTCAATATCCAGTTACCTTCTTCTATAGCCTGCTACAGATCTTTATTCTCGAATTTAGACTAACTACATTAACAACGATTATTCAGTCTGATTATTCCATGGTTCGACTTTAAATATCTACAGGTGAATGACTCAAAGACTCATGCATAATTATACTACTGATTCCATTATGACTCGTTTTATTATCAGGTTATTAGCCCAAATCATGAATGAATCACTGCTTGACCTAACATTTACTATCTATGCTTGAGAGACGACAAACACGTGATTATGATTGATGAAGCTACTGTGAGTGAATGATTAATGATTCAGAAACTATTTTTAACTAACTTATGTTTTAGAGTTTTCTACCTATTTAATCTAAGTGATTTATGCTACTTACTACTACTACTATTCTACTGCTATTACATTGTTTCTGTTTTTGTCTTTCTACTGCTACATATTACATTGATCTAAGCTATAAATGCTGAAACTAATTAAAGAGACAACATGAGATCATAACAGGGGAATTTAAAAAAAAGGGGGCTTCATTTCATTGTTTCAGCAGTTACATCTTCAGTGGAAAAAGGAATGTACCTGGATCACGAAGAAAACTCAATGAGTCTAAGGGAACAGAAGCAAGTAATCAGCAATGGTTCACACAAGGCAATGCAACAGTGAGATGAATAAAGCACAGCAACACAGCAACACAGCAACAACAATATGAGAGAAACCCAGCAGATAATCGAACAGGAACCCAGAAAAACAGATTAAACCCACAAGCTTTCCACACCCGGAATTTCCAGAAATGATTACTGTTAAATTGCTATGTTTTTTCCTAGTATTTCTTCTCAATAATTAGCCTAAAGATAAATTTCAGATTGCTCAGAAATTGGAACCCCTTTTCAGCCCTTTTCTTAGAGATATTTATAGCTATTTTTAGGGCTGAATACTTGGGGAGGAAGTATGGGATTAATCCACTTCCCCCCTCCTAAAATTATCAATTCTACACTTAAGCCCCATTTCAGTTATGAAAAACCCTTCCAGCATGTGTTGGAAGGTTCTAAAAGATTCCTTTTAGGGCCTTTTACTAGTATGACCTTAGGGGTTTGAGATTTTTACAGGATTTCCCATTTTTAGGAGACCATTATACCCCTAAATCTCTGCAAAATTGCAGAAATCAAGAGCATGAATGACTCCATTACCCTTTTAAGTTCTAACTAGTTACTATTTTACCTTATTAATACCCAATTATGCCCCTAAGGGCACTGCTGATTTACTAGCCTACCTAGGTCAATTTTCAGCTTGTTTTGCACCTATTTAACTAATGGCCAGCCCTGCCATTAGTATTTAAGGGATGTCCAGTTCTATTTTAAGAAACCATTTCAATTCTAGCCACTTTTAATCTAATTCCAGTCAATTAAGACCACATTATTTCAATTTCAAGCTAATTGCAGGCATAGCCTGTTTTATTGTTATGATTAAACTATTTAAAACTTAGCAAGTCTCAAGTTGAGACTTGGCTTTGGCTATTAAGGCCAATTACTGAACAGCTAGGCCCAAAACCTTTACAGGTTTGGCCACTTTGCTGTTCAGGGCTCAATATAGAGCCTGGGCTAGTCTGCATTTGCAGACATAGCCCTTTTGCACAACCAGCCACTGTTTAACAGTGAGCTGTGTGTTAGGGCTTATAGAATTGGTCAACCCTTTGCAAGGTTGACCATTCTTAGGCCAATTATTTAACTTATAGCCTAATTATGATTTTCAGTTTTAGTCCTATTTCAAAACTAGCCATTTTCAAGGAACCTAACACTAACAGCTATAACCAATTCCCCTAAGGTCTGACCAGTTAATCAGACATTCATAATCAACAAGAGATAGCAAAAAACTTAATCATTACCAACATGTACTGCACATAGAAACACACATGATCAAATAAAATGGATTAATTAACCCAAACTCAGAGAAAACAATTGATAAGGTTGAATTTCAGTCCATTAACTCATATTATTAGACTACATGTAATAAAGTATGAATCCATGTTAGTTTCTGACCTAATCACTCCTAGCTCAAGTCATATGACATTTGAAGAACTTTAGAACTTTTAAGGTTCATGGCACAGTTACACATATAAGCATAGATTCTCATGAAACAGCCAACACAACCTAGATTAACAGAGATGACAATTAGGATCCAATTTCAAACTCTAAACCTAGAATCATGATAACCCAATGAAACAGGAAAAGTATGAGACTAAAGCCAAACATGTGAAGAATCCTCGTCATGCTTTCAATATGAATCAGGAACTAACAGTCAATAGGTCAAAGAAAGATGAGATATTTGAACTTAGAGCAAAGCACCATGGGATTAACATGACAAATAACAGGATCTCAACATAACAGGCTAAAGATGAGCCAGCTAAGAAGCCTCAAGACTAATTATCAGAGCAACTTGCACAAAGATATGAAATAAACTATGGAATGATGGGAACATAATCAACCAGAACCAAATCATGGACAAGTGCATGACAGATAAGATAAGAATGAAGGAAAGAAGAACATGGAGATGAAGAAAAGAAGGATGTGGAGAAACAGTGAAGGAGAAACCTAAATCTATCATGTGAGAGTGACATGAAGAGAAACAGACTCAGATTGGCATACTTATTCAGCAAATAAAAGCACTTGAGAGGTGATATGACATGAAACTAGACTTGCACTAAAATAAACATAAGTAATATTGAAAAGCTAACCAATAAGACAACCAAAATGTAAACAAAGGATGTGAAGATCTCTAAAGCAGAGAAGTGAACCCCAGATTAAACACAGGATAACTCTGATATAAGAGATGAATAGAGATGGCCAAATTTCACTAAGACTAAACATGCAAAGATGCAGAAAGAGAAACAGTCAAGAAATTGCAAGCTAACAAAAGATGATCTAATACAGAGCTGAGCGAGAATGAGAGACAAACAATTAAACATAGTATCAGAACCATAACATGCAAAAATGACAGAAGAAATATCGAAAGCCAACAAGATGAGGAACCCCAATACTATAGCAGACAAAGAAGCACAAGGACATCAACATAAAGCTACAAGCCACAGGATACTCTAATGAAAGAGAACAATTGAACTAATTATGCCAAGAAACAGAGAAGGCGGCTAGTCATGATATTGCAAACCAACAAATCAAGGCATGTCTTTTAACTCTAAAAGAAATTATGATAGAACAAACATATACCCTAGTACTAACAGGTTCAAAGAAACACGGAAAGATATAGAAAATGAACAAATTAAGAGATAAATATGGTCACAGAGAAACAGACAGGAATAGGACATGATTTGCAACAGAGGAAAGTAAACAGAAAGGTTCTAAACTATCATGTGAAGCAAGAATCAAAAGCAGACATTTATAGGCATGCTTAAACAAAAATACACAAAGCAAAGCATACAAAAGAAAGCAAATAGGGGTCGGGGGACTTAGCTTGCAGGGCCGGTCCCCTGAGCTTCCTATCTCTTCACTCTTCTCACCCTCTCTCGATCTCTCTCTGACTCCTTGTTTCTTTTCCCTTACTTCTTTTCAGACCTTTTCTTTTTCTTTTCTTTCTCTTTATTCTTTTTCAGAACTCTTTTCCTTCCAATTTTTCTCTGATTTTCGTTTTAGGGCTTCAAGGCAAAGCCTTTTGGATTTCAGCTTGAAGAGGGGTGTTTGGGTGAGGGTAAAGAACGGATCTTGATTGGGGTTGAATTTGGGGTCGCCGGAGTTAGGGTTCCTACGACCCTTTTTGGGATATTCGAAGCGATTGGGGTTGATTCGAGGGGAACCAGTGGGGTAGGGTAATAGATCATGTGGAGAGGGTTCGAACGTCATTGGTTTGAGGCGGATCTTCATACTTTGGTGGTCACCGGTGTAACTCCGGTGACCGGGACTTTGAAGAACGGGGTGTTTTTTCTGGGTTTTGGGTGTGGTATGAAATGAAGAAGAAGGAGAAGATGAGAAGAGGGGTAAAGGGAAGCCGGCGACCACCGTGGGAGTGGTGGCCGCCATGGCCGGCTAGGGTTCTCTGTATGAAGACGATGGTGATGAAGATGAAGAGAGAGGCGGCTAGGGTTTGGCATATAGAGAAATGACCAAATTCGTTCGGACATAAGCATTATATAGGTCGAATATCCTAGATAATCTGAGCCGTCCGTTCAGTGATGATCAATGGCTGAGGATGGGCGTTACTAAAACGCCACCGTTTTGTTACTAATGAGACCAAATATCTCTTCCGTCTGATCCTTTCCAGTGGACGGTTGAGATTAATCCAATTATTTTAATTAACTAATAAATCCATCCCTTTTTCCCCAGCCGTTAGATCTAACCTGACGAACGGCTGCGATTATTTATCACTTAATGAACCGGATCTGTTCGCTTGGGCTGAGGCGTTTGGGCCATCTGATTTAAGTCCAAAATGGCCCAATCTTATTAAACCTTCCTATTTTTGTATTTTCTGATATTAATGATTTTTATGTATTTTCTTTTTATATTATTTTTTTTTTCTGAAAAATTATAAATCCTAATTTACTACTTACTCTAATTTTCTAATATTTTTTGCAATTTTTCTGCTATTTTTCTTTATTTTCTCCTATTTAAGCTATTTTTAATTTCCTTAAAATCTAACTAATTAAACAAAGTAATTAACTAGCCTAATTTTTTTTTGATTTTTTCTAATTCTTACTTATTCAAACACACAAAATATAGCTAATTTCAAACAAAGCAAGTAATTGCACTCAAAAACATATTTATTTTAATTTTTGGAATTATTTACCCGGTGCAAAAATCATGTGCTCACAACGGGCACCTCCGAGAATTTCTGAATGATCGAGCCAAAAACCACTTTAGGAACAAGGACTCCAGAAAATAGACCGAACAAGAAGTGTCTTAGCACATCATCAACATGATCCTTCGAGGGATCGATTTCCCCCAAGGGCCAATTGTTATACCCCATTTTAACACGGGTCAAACTAGAGTATAACATATTGGTAATTCTAAAGGTTTAATTAATTAAAAGAGAGTCGCCACCTAATTATATAAGGGTGAATTAGGACACCAATTTTTAACTAAGTAGTGCTTAAAGTTAACTCTGTTTTATGGTCTGTTTAACCTTGAAATTCTAGGTAAGGGTTCTAATTAATCATATAGGGAAGGTTGTAAGGCACCCTATATGACCCGTTAACTATGGTTAACCAGCCAAACTTAGGTTAATTAATAAAATATTATACTAGAGTATTAATGTATAACTCAAATGAAAACGAGAGAAGTATTCTTTCAACATTGGCTAACTTATGTGGAACTTAGCTACTTATACCTTAATTAAAATGTTTAAGCCTATTAAAAAATCTGAAGACTTGAGGGAAATATTAAATAGACCAATTTTGACATATGAAGCAATAATATAAAATAATTTTCAAAGGAAGAACGCTTGGAGGCAAGTCTTCTTAAAGAAAAGTAATTTTCATTTGGACTTTTAGAAAACACTAGATTGAATCTAAGTATATTTTAATCATATAAAATCTCAACTTGATTATGTCCGAAAGAATGCTAATAAAATCTTTTGAAAAAAATCATTTTTTAATGACTTGTGAAAGTGTCAAATTACTGCTTTTGAAGTTTAGAAGTAGAGGTAAACACTATATGATAATATAAGTACCATGTTTGCTAGATAAAAAGAGAGATATAATTAAATAGATTCAGTCTTCAAATACATGTTATGCGTGAAATAAACACAACCAATAAATAAATCAAGAGACATCGAGAAATTAAATAAAACAATCGTAACATAAAGAGAAGATAAGAAAGACGTCATAGACGCCCCAAGCATTTCGCTTGTTTTCTTGCTATCGGGTGTGCACTCTAAGGAAGATTTCATGTGATGACTCCATGCTCGGGTAATATTGAGTCTCGAGTGAGACTCCATTTTACTCCAAAGTGTACATGTAAGAAAAGGGAAAAAGAGGAATGAGCAATATAATCTTAACGTTACAAATTGTATGCACAACTAGCTGAAGATAAAAATAGTTAAACACCACAATTCCTATGGTGATGCTAAAACACCTTATCAATAGAGGAAATTGAAGCTAACAGGTAACTGCTAGCCATGAACTAAAAGATGAAAGCACATATTCTGCTTCTCTTAGTATATTTATAGGTAGAATTTACAAACTATGTTATTACCTTTTAGTGCATTACTATGACATATTAAGTGAGACAACATTTATTTAGAAATAAAAGAATAAACCATTCATGGCCATGTCGCATACGCACATATACGAGGCCCTATAGCAGACACAAAAAGTCTAAAGCCAGCGTGTATTTCACATTCAAGTTGTTATATTTATGCCTATAGCTATATTTTACACCATATGACAATCAAAGGTTCACAAATTAGCATTCTAGGTACAACATAATAGCAAAGTAAGGAGACAATTATTCATATGGATTTATGAAAGCAAATGTAATCCCACGACATAATTTCAATTCATAAAACTTGGTTAAATTACAACATGCTAAGAGTTATTTTCTTAAGTGCAAAAAAAAAAAAAGTATCTAGTCCTCAAGAGAGTGTTTAATACATCAGTTTAAATAGTCGTAGCATATGTGACCACATAATATATAGAGACACGTTTCTTTCTACAACCATAGTCTTCTCAAGATTTAAGAATATAATAAGATATATGTTTAAGATAGATTTTAGATCACCTATATTTAACTATAATAAACAAGATATCTTTACTGTTAGAATATGCTCCAAACATCATAAATAACATATGAAACTATATACCATCATGTTCATAGAGTGGAGATTTCCTTATAGGCATCTTCTAACATGGCATTAAATCTTAGACATGGAATTTGACTCTCTAGTATACAAAACAATGAAAGAGACAAAATAAATGTTCTCCTTTGTATCACTCCCATGAAGTAAAGATTACTAAACCTATAAGCATATGTCTAAACCTTCAATGAAAGGGAATCCATATTCTTGGTTTCTACAGTAGGTCTTAAAGCGCATGAAAAGCATTGTCTAACTAATGTGATTATTACTGCTGAAAATTGCATAGCATACTAGTTTTGTCTCATGAACCTTTGCTAAGGGTATAAAACTAATTATCAAAAGCAAATTTACCTTCAAGCTAAAGATAGCTTAAGCATGGAAAGGTTATAAATTTATAATTGCTAACACAGTGTGCCAAATACAAAATAGACACTTCTCTTTCAACTTCAAGAGAAGAATGCGACTGTTTCTTTAGACAAACAAGGATCTCTTAACTTTAACAATGAAGCCTTAGGATATGGTATTGGTGCGACAATAGATTTAGATATATTTTCTACTCAAGAGGATAGTGAAGTATGCTATCATTCATTGATGATAAACCATTAGACCCAAATGGACTATTAAATAAGCTAGGTAATGATATAGCGTTGGTCAAGAACCAACACTACTATACAAACAAAATGATCACATAAGCATTTTTTGTCATCATTTATCAATCAATTATATGGAAATAATAGATTTCTATAGTCGCTACATCCAAACGCACAAGAGCAGCGAAGCAAATCAACAATCTTTAAACTACATAACAGAGCATAATTACTTGAAATAAATAAAAGCAAGTGAAAGAAAGAACACTGACTTGTTTTGGGACAGTGAACCGAATCGCGGATCTAAGGTGTACTATCGAACTCTGACTCCAAACTCTCTTAGAGAGTATACATGGGCGGCTCCTCTGCTATGGTTAAACAACACCACTAGAGGGTGAATAAAAATAAGCCCTTAGAGAGTGGTTCTGACAAAAACGAGATAAGAATGGCGAGGAAAAGAGTATAAAAAGCAGCAGGTCCAAAGGCTTAGAGCGGCAAGCCAAAGGTGCTGAAACTTTTCACCAAATCTAGTATTTATAGGTGTAAAATTAGGGTTCTTGGTCCCTTAGAGCGGGAATATAAAATTTTGAATTCGAAATCTTTGTCAACACATCCGTTTGAATTTGAACGTTGGAGATTTGGACAGATTCACGTAATTTGCTCTGTTCTTGCTAGAAATGGGTGAGATTTATGACTGAGAAATTAAAGATTTGTAGGTCATCCAGCACAAATGCGGAAGAGAAAAGAAAGAGATGTTATTTGCACAAAAATGGTGCAACATCTTTTGATTAAAAGGTGCAGGCGTTTGGTGTTTTCTGAAATTGGAGAAGGTGATGGAAGAGACAGATTTTTACTAGGGTTAGAAATTAGGAAGTGTAATAATTTAGGGGGATATTGGGCCGATTGGGCTGATATGGGTAGCTAAAATTGAGACTTCACTACATGCCTATTCTCTTTTGGGCTTTAATTTGACTTATTAGCCACAATATGTAGTATTATGTCATATTAATATTATTTAGGTAATTAAATTATTTAATAATAATTATTATTAAAATAAGTAGGTGAGATTACAAAAGTTACTATTACAGTAGTTGTAGAATAAAAATGTTGTACTATCAAGTAATATAGATAACGTAGAATTAAGCAAAATCTTGATCAAATAAAAAAAATGATATACTTCTTCATAAAATGTATCATGCTAATTATAATAATAATATTCAATGCTAATAATAATACTAAAGATTATAACAATAATAAAATAATAATACTAAATAGGTCTATTTTAGGATAATAACGTTGAAATAATTATTCTTACATTATTAGCAATATTAGAAGTTCAAACATATAGTTTAGAAGAAAAGAGGGACAAAATTGGATGTCAACACCAATGATAAAGCGCACTAAAGTATCCATCATATTGGAAAGGTGCACCTGAGATTACGTCCTAGAGGGAACCATTTTGTTCAGCGATGAAGATGTCGAGGGCATCATATAACCCCATAATAATGTCTGTAATATCCGTACTAATCAATAAATCTGTAGTTAAACGTGTGTTCATTGATCTTGGTAGCTCGTCCAACATCATCAGATCGAGGGTCAAAGCAGTTTAGGTTACAAGACCAAATAATGCTGGTAGTCCAGGTGTTGAATGGAGTCAACATAGAATGCAAAACTACTAAAGGAGAAATAACCCTGCCATTGAACACCATCGGGATGGTCCAAGAGATAAAATTCTACATGACTGAAGTGACATGAGGTCTAACACCCTGTTTGGAAGACCATGGGTACATAACATAAGGACGGTACCCTCAACCTTACACTAGGCACTGAAATTCCCTACACATGGAGGAATAAAGATGGTATACGGAGATCAGCCGACCATGAGTGAATTGTTCACAAAGGTGATCATAGTGCCCGTGGTCTCGATATCAAAAAACACAAAGCTGACTAGGACAGTAGAAATTAAAGAGCAATCACCTATATCAGTTTTGACCGAACCAGAAGGGAGAGGAGTAGACGAAGAGGATGATTACGGAGTTCCTAGATCATTCATAACTCTTGATGACTACGATTCCACCAAATCGACGATCGAGGATCTGGAGCGAGTTATATTGATCAAACACTTACCCAATCAGAAGGTATACCTGGACACAGGATTAACTCCCGAGCTTAGGAGAAAACTCATTGAATTTCTTATAACTAACATGGATATTTTTGCTTGGTCCTATATTGACATGAAATGGATCATGCTAGAGGTAGCCACTCATAAGAAGAGTTTGGTCCCGAAGTTCTGTCCGGTCAAGCAAAGAAGGAGATCACAATCCGAGGTAAATCATACATTCGTCAAGGATGACGTATCTAAACTCCTTAAAATAGGATCCATTCGGGAAGTTAAATACCCACATTGGTTAGCTAACGTAGTGGTAGTACCTAAAAAAGAAAATATGTTAAGAATGTGTGTGGATTATAAAGATCAGAATAAGGCATGCCCTATAGATTCTTTTCCTTTACTTAAAATAGATCGAATGATCGACGCGATGACCAGGCACGAGATACTCAATTTTCTCAATGATTATTCTGGGTGCAACCAAATTTGGATGGACCCAGGCGATTAAGAGAATACTTATTTTATCGCTAAATTTGGAACCGATTGTCATAACGTGTTGCCATTTAGATTAAACAACATCGTGCCACCTATCAACGCCTAGAAAACCGAATGTTCGAAGAACAAATAGTAAAATCAATTGAAGTTTATATTGATGACATGTTAGTCAAGTCCCTGCAAGCAGAGGACTATTTAAAATATTTGCAGGAAACCTTTGACATATTGAAGAAATACAATATGAAGTTGAACCTCGAAAAGTGTGCATTTAGGGTTAGATCCAGGAAAATTCAAAGCCATAGAAGACATCACCGTGGTGGACAATGTCAGGCCGTTCAAAGGCTGACCAAGCATATAGCCATCCTGGGCCAGTTCATATCAAGGTCCTCGGATAAAATCCATCGGTTCTTCTCAATGTTGAAGAAGAATAATAACTTTTCCTAGACTCCGGAATGCCAACAAGATTTGGAAGAACTCAAATGGTAACTTTCGAGTCCGTCCTTGCTCCACACTCCTAAGGCGGATGAACAATTTACCTTTACTTGGCGGATTCTGAGGTAGCGATAAGTGGAGTCTTGGGAAAGAGGAAGGTACGCAATTTCCTATTTACTATATCAGTAGAACTCTAGGCGAGGCCGAAACAAGGTATCCTCATCTCAAAAAAATTTGCGCTCGCTTTGCTAAGCGTCTCCAGAAAGTCAAAACTGTACTTTCAATGCTACTCCATATATCTCGTAACCTCTTACCCACTGAGGAACATCATGCACAACCCGAGCTCTCTAGCCAGTTGGCCAAATAGGCCGTCGAAATCGAATATCGACCCCGAACCACCATACAATCTCAAAGTTTAGAAGACTTAGTGGCCAACTTTATGCCAGCCTTAGTGCCCAAAGTCGAAAGGAAATTATTATTATTGACCTCGAGGACTACCTTGAAAATTTGGACCCTTTTAATGGACGGTGCCTCGAACACAAATGGGTCCGAGCTCGGCATAGTTCTGAACCACCTACGGGGAATGTAGTTAGCCAGTATATTAGAACTATAAAATTGACTAACAACAAGGCCGAGTATGAGACCATGATTTTAGGTCTCCAATTGGCTAAAAGCCTTGGGGCCGAGAAGATCGAAGTTAAGTGTGATTCCCTCCTCATGGTAAATCAAGTCAATGGGATGTTTAAAGTGAAATAGGATCAAATGCGAAGGTACTTTGACAAGCTACAAGTAGCGTTGCATCAATTCAAGGAATAGAATCTACAACACGTGCCTCGAGATTAGAACTGCGACGTCGATGCTTTATCTAACTTGGGGTCATCAGTTGATGATGATAATTCAGTTTGGGAACAGACATACAACTCATGAAGTTGGTGATAGAAGAAGGCCATGTCGAAGTAAACTCAACACGTTTAACCTGTGATTGGAGGAATAAGTGTTGATACCCAATTTTTTTCTTTACTATTTTGAAATGCATATATACCTTTAAAACTATGCATTAGCACCAATTGGTATTTTTCATAATTTCTACATTTTTAAATTAATTTATCTCAGTATTTTATTTATATAAATAATTATAAAATTACATTACAGATGATTTTAAAATATTTTTTGATTTTATATTATCATTTATGATCCTATTAAGTACAAATTATTTCATAAATGGTCAGATTGACACTTTTTGGTTAACTCTGCAGTTGTAGCCCATGTTGAACATAGTAGACACTAGAGTGTGACACTTAGTCTCAGTGGTTGATTCTTGCTAGAGTGCCTTAAATTGTATATTTGTAACTGACTTGAGTACTCAAATGAGAGTGTCTTGATAAGCCAATCAGGAATGAGTCATGTGCCATGTGTGTGTGAGTTGTACTGTATTCTATGCTCTACATTTGATGCCTAGAACTTACCCCGTGTGTTTACAAAGTAAAATAGTAGCGTTATTCAGTCTGAGAAGTGATATAGGCATTTCTTTGTTAAGCCAAATATATAAAGTAGACCCACCTAAATGCGATACATCTTAGTTAACCCTATTGAGCATATAAGCCTATTTCTTTGGCAGCCACATTACAAACCTTACCCAATTGTTTGAACGACCCATCTGTTTGAACCCTTTTACCTCCCATGAGCACTTGCATGTTTATTAAATATGCAAAAGGTAAAGTGTGGGATGGTGGTTTGATTTTTGAGTGGAACTGATGAAATAGAGCAAAATGTACAGTATTTTGAAAAAGTAAAAGAATAAGCACCACTTAGAAAGGAAACAAAGAGAGAGAATGAGTAAATGTAGTATTTGATAAGTGGTGACTTGATACAATTGCACCTAACGGAGTTAGGGTGTTATAAATAGAAGCGTGGTGGAATGTCTAGTTTGACATCAATATGGTTTTGAATATTAATGTGATTGTATTAAAAGTGCTAAGGGAGGTTAGTCACAATAACCAAATATATCTTACGTGTCCTTTAGCCTACATTACAACCAAATAAAGTTCTAATTGATATTAGACTGAATGAGACCGATTAGTAGAGTAGTACAATACGGGCAAGCCTATGGTGCATATGTGTGGCATGTGAATGTTCTTTTTAAGAGTGAACGAATTTCATCTATCTAAGTTCCTAATTGTTCTTAATATTATTATTTGTGGAACTATTATCTTGTGTGATGTAAGGGCATGTGATTCATGAAGGAAAGGTAAGTCTTGACCTCTGTATAGAGTAATTTGAGTAAGTGTGAATATTACACAGCATGTGAGAGTCGACTATTGAGGCAAAGATTGTCCACTACTAGACGTAACTTTGGTGATTTGTTCTTGGTGTGATTGTCACACCTCTTTTTTCTCCAACATGACCCTATTATGTGGTTGAGTAAGAAGAGTTTTTCCAATTAAAGTGACATTTTGAAAAGATGATTATTTATTATTTAGAGTCGCCACTTGGAATTGAGTTTTGGTGTTCCAAGTCACCTTCTATTTGAATCCCCTTTCAAAAGGAAGGTTTGACTCTTACGTTTGGTCTACGAAACAGAAGATTGAGTAAGGAATTCTGTTGATCGAGGGGAAGGTGTAAGGCACCCCTCGAGTCCCGTGGTTCTAGCATGGAAGGCTTAAATCAATTCTTGACTATTTTTGTATTTTATTGGTTATGTCTTGTCTATTACCGCTTCACTTAATTATTAATTGTTTGGACCCAGATGCGATATACACACAAGGTATTTCTTTGAAGTTATATGTTAAACTAAGGTACGGAATGTACACATGGTTATAACACAATTATTTTAAATTTAAAGGCATCGAGACGCGAGAATGCGCACACGATCCTTTTTGTTACTTAAGCATATCAATCCAAGGTTCGGGTATGAACACATGGGCTAATATTTAAAGTGCGTCTAAACCTTTTCTAGCGTATTCATAATTTGTTTCTTTCCTAAGAGGAGATAGTTGTGATGGTCATGATTTACAGATAATATTATAGATAGAAATGGTATGATCCAGATATTAAAATTATTAGCTAGTTCAATTATCTTACTATTCTAAAATAATTCGAATGATTTATTAATTTATAAGAAATAGACGAACTTATTCATCTTTGCCCCGATGATTCTGATTTTGGCCCAATTAATTTAAATTAACTATCAAATGTTTACTACCTACTAAACTTATTTCTACGTCAACTAAACCAAATGACTAGTTGTTAAATTTTAGCAAACCTTTCTTAACATGCAGCCTTAGAAAAATGGTGTGGCGCTCAAGTACTTCAATTACTAATTAGCCCAGAGACTCACTTAATAACTATATCCAAAAAGAATAAGTATGGATACTAAATCCATAAATTTTAGAATACAAAAGCATGTGTTCATAAGAACAGTAGTAGATCAAACAAAAATAGAAGGATAACCTCCAACTGATTCACTTAATTTTATATATGTTTATGAAACAACAATTCATGCTTTTTCACGTCCTTTAATATCTATACCACACAGTAGCTTTATTTGTTCAACTAAGTAATGCATAAAAAGCTAGATAAAATTATTTTAGTTCAACATCAATACTATAAAACTAAACGCAAATTGCACAACTAGTGAATTATAGATTTATCATACATGTAGGCAATGGCATCAAAATATCTATATTACAAAAGATAATCAACAGTGAAGGGACGGCACAACTTTTATCTTTCAAACAAACAGATAAACACATTCAATAAAATATCGATGATAATTTATCATAAGAAAAAAAGGGAAATTGAACCTTTAGAGTAATGCTTTCTTCATTATATAACAAAGTTGTCGACGGAACGCGCTGAACAATCAGGAGCACGAGAAATTTGATGATATAACCCAACAACTGACTCAAGACCGGAACTTCAAACGGAAATCGACACTAATTCAGGTGGTATTAAGGTGCTATATTTAGTGATATAGGTCTGAGTTCAAACTCAAGATGAAAGCATCCTCTTTGTTCTTCTTCTCTCCCACGCTTTCTTCTTTTTCTATCTCCTTTTGTTTTCGTTTTTTCTTTCTTTCAAAAATCCTCCTCCCCTTTTGATTTATGAAGTCTATTATATATATAGGTAAATGTGTGCCTTTGTGATTAGGAAGAGTGGGGAACATGGGGGAAGTTGTGAGTAGTGGATGTATAGTTATGAGGAAGTGGTGAAATGGGGAGGTCGGGGGGGGGGGGGGGGGGGGGGGGGGGGTTTCGGGAAGTTAGGGTGGTTTGAGGGAAATGTGGTGTAATAGAAAGTGGGGAAAATGGAAAAGTGGGGTGAACATTTAGGTACCTCATTTTTTTTATTAAATAAACATACATACATACATACATACATACATACATATATATATATATATATATATATATATATATATATATATATATATATATATATATATATATATATAACTCACTATTTACACTAAAGTTTAAATTATAAGAAAAATATTACAATAACTTAGATTTAAATTAGAAGAAATCAAATTTTTATTTTAATATATATAATTTCTTCTATTTAAGCATATGAATAAATCTTATATTCTAAGAATATGAATATTTTTTGTAGTTTTTAATTTTCTTAAATAAAACCTATTAAAAGTAAGATAAAAATTTAAAATATTAAGATTTAGACCTAAAAGAAATATTTATATTAAAATAGAATAAAATTTGGGTGTGGTGAAAAATTAGGTGTTCACAGTGATACGTTAGGGGAAAAGCTTAGTGAAGGAACCTTTATAGAGTGTGGTAGATTGCTCGAGGACTAGTAATGATTTAAGTTTGGGGTATTGATAATAGGCTAGATTCATGTAATTTGGCGACTGTTTATGATGCAACTTGACTATGCTTCACTGTTCTAGGATAGTTAAATGATGATAATTGGCTCTAATTGTAAGTTTCATATTTTTCAGGAGCGAGTTGACCTTATGAGAACTTAGGACAGTGTTTGGAGCTAAATTAAAGCAAGGAAAGCCCCTTGGAGCTGAGTACGTATGAAAGAAGAGAGAAAATAAGAGCTAAAATGATGACCCAGCTTAGCACGGCCATTAGCGCGCCCTTAGCGCGACCGCGCTAGTCCAAAAACTCGAGACATAATACTATGCTATATGTGCGGCGATTAGCGCGGGCACGAGCACGGCCGCGCTAGTCCAGTTCGGAACATATAATTCAAGGGTAAACTTGGAAGTTTGGGGGTAATTCCACTTAACCTATAAGAGGTCCAGCACGCCCAAAGGGACATTATCAAGGTTTTTACGGCTTAGTTAAAGGCAAGGAGAGGCAAGAGGCAACAAAGATAATTCGACATCGAGTTCTTCCTTTCTTCCATTTGTATTTACCATTTATGATGAATTTTGATGTTGTTAGTATATGACTACAATTATGAGTAGCTAAATATTTAGTCTAGGGTTTTGATGCAACATATTGAAGGATGAACTTTATATTATATTAATATAGTTTGTCCGATTTAATCTTTATTTGTTCAAAAACGTTCTTGTTATAGTTAATTTATAGAATCATCAATTAGCTGTGCCTATTTAGTATGTATTACTCGGGAGAGAGTGCATATTTAGGTAATTATCGAACAACACCACCACTTCCATCATATATGAGGAAGAAATAACCGAGGGTTTAAAGGTGGGATAAGGGATACCGAAACCTTGGGTGCGATCTAAAGTGAGTCATAATAAAAGTCAGCTAGCGTAACTCGGGAGAATGCGTATAGTAAATTATCATAATTACTCGGGAGAGATTTACGGTAGTAATAATGCTCATGATCGATAGAGACGATTAAGCAATTCTATGTGAACCATTACAGGAAGGGATTCCATCAATAGGAGAAATCATAACCTTGGATACTTCTCTTATTTGTTTACAACTCAATCATAGTTAGTTTTTAGTTTACTTAACGTTATTCAGTTGTAGTTAGTAAAAACATCACCAACTGTTATTCGAAATATCTGGGAAGTTGATTACGAAAAATTTAGTGAGTCTAACAAGGGTAATTGATAGTTAATTCCCCGTGGAATCGACTCTGGACTAAATACTCGGACTATATTTTCAACGACCGCTTTATCCTTTTTATAAGACATAGGTAGATATGGTCAGGCGTTATCACGATCCCTAGTGAAAATTCCGGGTAGTAAAAAAGGTCAAAGTTGGACATTTTAAACTTTTTTAAGTCAAATAGATAAAAGTAATCTATATATTATTAAAAGGAAAGGATAAAGCCCTCTCCTTAAGCCAAGTGGCAGCATAAAAAAACTCGCATGGCATAATTAATTACTAATTAATTTTTTAGTTAATAATTAGTTATTAGTTATTATATTTGAATTTAAATATCTATAAAAACGCGACTATGCCTTTGATACACCATATATATATATATATATATATATATATATATATATATATATATATATATATATATATATATATATATATATATATATATATATATATATATATATATATATATATATATGAGAGAGAGAGAGAGAGAGAGAGAGAGAGAGAGAGAGGTAAAAATATTTTAATTAATAAATATAGAGATCTCATAATTAGTTATAATAAAAAAATCAAAAATATAAATATATAAAAAATAACTACACATTCAAATTGGGTGGAGTAGTTTCAAGTTAGGAGTGTTAAAATTATTTTAAAATTAAAAAAAAATTAACTATAATAAAAAAACGAAAAAAGAATAAGAAAAAGCTACCCATTCAAATCGGCAAGTAGTTTCAAGTTGGTGTTTTAAAATAGAAAAATAAAATTAAAAAAATAAAAATTACCATTTCAAATTGGGGGATAGTTTCAAGTTGGAGTTTATAATTGTTTTAAAATTAAAAAAAAAACAAAAATAAAGCAATAAAAAAATTGATTTAAATTGTGGAGTAGTTTCTTTCTAATATTCTATATTCTGTATATCTTCTATATATTATTAAAAGGAGGGAATAAAGTTATCTCCTTATGCCAAGTGACAGCCTAGAAAAAAATCTTATGGAATAATTAGTCAATAACAAAGAATTATCTATTGAAAATTAACAAAGAAATTAACTACCTAAATTAACTACTAAAACATGGGGGAGAGTTTGTTTAAGTTAAAAAAAGTATATCTATTCATTAAAATTCAAACAATATTATTGAGAAAATATAATAAAATTTAAAATAAAAAATAAATATTTTCAAGAGTAATAAAATATATATATCCTATTATATTATAAAAAAAATAACAGACAAAAATATTAAACAAGTAATATGTTAATAATCTATCTGTATATTATTAAAAGCCAAAGAAAAATGCACCACATTAATACAAGTGGTAGCCTAGATAAAAGCCATATGACATAATTAGTTAATAACAAAAAATTATTTATAGAAAATAACAAAGAAATAACTACTAAAGTATCGGTGAGGGTTGGGTATATCGTATTGACAAATAAAATGACAATTGAAATTTATTAAAGTAACACAGTCTAATAGTATCAAACAAGAATAATTATAATTTTTTTTTATATTGACCGCGCATCGCGCGGGTACGATTACTAGTCTTATTAATAAAAACAGTTGCTAAACTTGAAAACTAGCTTAGTAGGTCATACTCCTAACCATAATTAAAGAAAAGAGGGAAAAAAACACGACATTAGTAACAATAAGGCCCTATTACCACAAGAGTACTTTTGACAAATAACAACATTTCACATTAAAGCATTCCTCTCCAAAAATATGAAATATTATATTCCCACATTTCTTCTTTGTTTCTTTTAACCGTCCAACACTCGAAATCTACTGGCTCGATTAATCTGACGAGTTCTTGAATGTTCAAAATAACGGCGGAGGAGGAGGAGGTATAATTCCTGGTTGAGTGTAGCAAAAGTTTTTGAGATCAGGAGGAAAGAAAGGATTAAAAGGGAAAATCTTTGGCCAACAACTATCATCAATTTCTAAAGCAGCTTTGCAACATTGAGTACCAAGCAAAATAAGTTGAATTGTCAATAAAGAAGTTAATATTTCTTCAATACAACGAGGAATTGTTGTCACTGTTTGAAAACATTTTCTGAATTCTTCACGATTTATTGGGAATAATCCTGGCAATAACCCTGCATTAAATTCTTGTGCAAAAATAGGTGCAGGAAACATTTGTATGCATAAAATAGTTACTATAGTTGAATATAAAACTCTAGGCCCTGCCATTTGTTAAATTGGATGAGTATGAATTAAGATTGTTAGGTTTTAAAAGGGATTTTGTTGAGTGGGTTTGTAAATTTTGAGGAATATTTTGAAGAGGGAGCTAGTTTATATTTTGTTTTTGAAACTGTTGTCTCAACGCTTTCATTTAGCTTGTTTAATTTAATTAATTAAGCGTTTTATGACATAATTAAAGTATGGTATTAATGCTCTCAGTATGTTTACTTAGGTGTATAGAGTGTTATACGTTTCTTTTGCTTAATTGTTCACCTAAATGTACGCGGGTATACTGTTTCGGGAAGGACCACATTTTAACGACTGTGATATAGACAACCTACCCAAATACAAATATTAATGACTGTTTCCATGGCTCGAAATCGTGACCTTTATCAAGAGTCAAGTCAAATTTTTTTTTAATATAGTGTAACCAAAAATTATGTAAGCCGACCAAGAATATTGGATGGACTAAGCACTATCGTGATTATTAAAAAGTTTTGACCATACACGTGAAATAAAGTAAGAAAAACTGTAATTTTCCCTTGATGATAGTTAGAAACTAAGCTAAGATATTATTAATCAACTCGTAATGCATGATCATCTGAACAGAAAAAGTTGGAATTTTCTGGCCCAGTGTAGCCGTTTTATAACTCAACGTCCCTAATATAAATAAAGTTTTTGAGTTTGATTGATGTTGATTCTAAATTCTATTTTTTTTTGGTTTTTACCTTTTGTCTGGTACTCGTATTAGACTGTGACTAAATACGAACCCAACAACTCTAACCCGGCGCTCAAACGCTAGACTTTCAATTAAAAATGAAGAAATAGCCACCGCAACCCTTATGGTGATGTGGATTCTAATTTGTAGTCCGCAAAGGATGTTTGAAGAAAAGTCATAAATGGGATAATACTTTTTAGGGATAAATGTTCTTTTGCGTTTTCTGTTTTTATAATTTTATTTATTTATTAATCCATTTTTGGAGATCGAAAACATTTTTAATAGCTACTTCGATAATTATTTTAAATTTCTACTACTATAGTCTATACGTGTGTTCAGGGGCGGATGTAATATTCCATCGCGGGTTCAATTGAACCCGTAACATTCGACGTAGAGTAAAAATTTATATGTAAAAATTCATTAAAATTATAAAAAAGTAGATATGAACCCATAACTTTAAAAATAAAATGAGTTCAATGCTAAAAATCTAAAAACTTGAATCCATAGGATTTAAATTCTGGATCCGCCTCTGCGTGTGTTCACATTAGACAATGTTTCCCTAATTGTTGGTTTTGTTTATAAAGGCGAGAACGGGAAATGCAGGCAAGTGAATTTTTTTAATTGATTTCTTTTGAACTTTGTCCCTTATTGAATAGAAAGAAGATGATTGTTGTGCTTACATATAGAATCACTTCTTTTAGTTTTTAAAAAGTTGAGAAAAGAGCAAGTCTCGCACTGTTATCGTCGCTCGAGTCGACTTTGGATTTGAATTTGAATTTGGTCAAATAATTTGATTGACTAAACGATATCAATTTATGCATTTAACTACATGGATGAAAGAGTTGAAGCTCAAATCAGCTTGAACTTTATCGTGTAAAAGCAAAACTCAAATAAATTTAATCTACGTACTCATTTGATCAGTTGATAGCTAGATATGTTTGAGTTACATAGTCTATACATCAGTTTTGAAGTGTATTTATTCGTATTGGGCTCAACAACCCACATTACTGAGCCCATATTAATCATCAACCAACACTCTGCCGGGTCGGCCCACATAATTAGTATTAGCTCTTTACATTTTTACCCCTGTATATAAATACAAACTCTAGAACCTTCAGAACTGAAGGAACTCATTTTTGTACATAGAATAGAATTACAGAACGGTTCATCTTGGTTCCTTCTTCTCTCAAACCTAATGTACAAATTCTTTTTTAATTTCTGGTACAAATCGAAGCTTTATATGGTATCAGAGCCTGGAATATTGTAGATCTTTATCTCTCGAGTCGATCGATGGCCTTGTCAAGTTTCGTTCAAGTTTGATTTTCGCTGGGGTTCACTCAGATCGTCGATTTATTGGTTTCCGGCGAAGGTTTTTTGGTTTCACAGTGATTTTCTTCCACTTTGTTAAGCTTTCACTTCGATTGTCAGTGTCTTTTGTCGAGATTCTACGATTTTGAGAGAAGGTTCAAAACTAGGGTTTTCAAGGCCGTTCTACTCCGGTTGCGAAGAAGGCTGGTAAACACATTTTATTTTTTTTATACTTCTTCTGCTGGTTATTGATCACTGTTGGTTGAAGTTAAATCCCGTGGTACATTTCTATTGATTTTAGCGATATATTTTTGTTGGTGTTGCTCCGTCTAGTTTGAGACATGACAAACGGGTCTAGTAGTACTACTCCTGATTCTAAATTTATGCCACGTGCTTCTAGTTCATTATTTCTTCATTCATCTGATATACCTGGGATGTCCTTAGTTCTTGTTGCTTTTTCTGGTTGTGATTTTGGTAGGTGGAGAAGGAGCATTATTGTATCCTTGTCGGCTAGGAATAAAATCGCTTTCATTGATGGTAGTTTTCCTAAGTCGTCAACTGGTTCCCCTGAGTCTAAACAGTGGGATAGATGCAAAAACATGCTTATATCCTGGCTAACCAGCTCACTTACACCCGAGATTGCTGAGAATGTCCAATATTCTAACACTACTGAACACTACTAGAAAATACCTTATTTCCGACTACAAATTCCGACTACAAAATGTCAGTCGCAATTTTCCGACTACTGTAGTCGGAAATCTGATATTTAATTTTTAATTTATTTTTAAAAATTATTCAGAATATTTTTTCGACAAATATAATTAAAAAGTTTCGCGGGAAATTGCCCGCGTAAAACTTTCCGACTACTATAGTCGAAACATTAGCTAATTAAAGTCAAACCCATTTTTGACCAAGTGCTCCCGATTGTTGTAGTCTGAATTTTTTAATTTAAAAAATTAAATAATATATATTTTCCGACTAAAGTGGTCGGAAACGTGAAATTATTTAAATAATATATACTTTCCGACTACAGTAGTCGGAAATGTTAAATTATTTTCCAGTAACCTTATTCTCTAATTCTTTTTCCCCACAATTTCTCTCACACTGTCGATATCTCTCTTTCTGTATTCCTGCCTTTCTCTCGACGGCGCTGGGAAAATCAGCCATTCTTCAGGTACGCTCGCTCTCTCTCTTTCCCGTCTAGTCGTCGACCAAGATTTGGGTTTCGATTTTACTGTGCAAAATCAATGGTACCACTAGGGTTTCGATTTTACTATGCTTTGGTCTGTGAATCTATTCGATTTTACTGTGGTTTGGTCTGTGAATCTATTCGATTTTACTGTGCTTTGGTCTGTGAATCTATTGGTCGCCAGATGAAAATATGAAAATATAAATATTTGCACTGCTTGCACCAAAATCTACTGGTTTCTGTAGTTAGGATGCACATTCAGAGGATTTCTTATTTAAAAGAACACAGTGTTGCTAAGAAATTGTTGAACTAGAACCTGTTTGGTCTTTTACGACTAGAAACATAAGGACTTTTTAAAAGTGTAAAAGCCGAATTCCTTATCTCTCTGCTAACAAGATCTTGCTGTTGCCAATTGCTTGCCTTCAAAGATATTAATACTCTATCATACAACAGAAACAAACTTAGAATGCAGGAATGTCATTTATATTCGTCAACTATGTATCTCGCCTCTTTTTAAACTTATATTTCTGCCGCTCCTTCTCATATCTTCTTTTTATTTAGTTGTGATTGCTTGTAATTGGTAGATTTGCTTTCTCTATCCTTTGGATGATAGAAGGCTGAATTCATAACACAAAGCATTTGTTCAACACTTATTATGTCAATAGAGCAATTGTAATTGTAACATGCAACAATAATCTTGGATAACATGGGTTCCATTGAAAAATAAGCCAAATTATCATTCATTTTAGTTAAGTTACACTCCACTTTGAGGGAAACAAGTGCAAATAACAGCTCCACGACTATAAGTATATCTTCAGTTGGTGTAGTAACCATGAACTAATATTTCATCAACTAATTAATTCCTTTAGTAGCAACACTACTTTTCCAATTTTTCTCCTTTATATTTTGTTAGCATTTTGAGAATTGACGAGTATATACTGGATGATATCTTTTGATTTGTGAATAGTGAAGCTTATAGTTCAAAAGAACTTTTACAATAATCTAAGCTTGTTAGCATTTTAAGAATTGATGAGTATATGCTTGTTGTTTTGCTTTCTGCATTTTGATCATTTTCACTGTCACCTCCCCTCAAGTTACTGAGTTAATGGCTATATTTTCTTGAAATGTGGTGCAGCCAACAAAATTTAATTCGTTTGTTTGACATTACTTTTTAAATGTTGAAGGTATTACAATTATTCAAAGTAGGAACCTTTAGAATAATATCTCAATAGTTTTTTCTCTTGATGTAGATGGAGTTTGAACATCGTAGATGGATGTATAATAGGACTCATCCTAATCGTGCCGGATTGAGGGATGAATTTATAGAAGGAGTTGCGGAGTTTATTGCTAAGGCGAAATCGCTGAATGATTTTCTTATTGAAGGGACAATTAGGTGCCCTTGTGTTAAATGCAAGTGTGTCAAGTTATTAAGACCGGATGTAGTTGAACTTCATCTTTACAAGAATGGATTTGTAGAAAATTATTATGTGTGGACTGTTCATGGAGAGAATCATGATTTTCATAATTCTTTTGGTGGTGAGGGTAGTCCTAGAGTAGAGAATAATTTTGAAAATTCTCGATTCAATGAAATGATGAGAGATGCTTTTGAGGTGTTCCCAGGGGATCAATCCGAACCAAATGATGAGGCTAAGCGCTTTTATGAACAACTAGAGGAAGCTAGTCGTCCATTGTATGAAGGCTCAATGCATTCTAAATATTCAACCTTTGTAACGACCCGGCCCGTCGTTACGGGAATTACCACCCCGTTACCTTGCATTTACATATATTATGCTTTTAAAACAGTATTAGAGTATATCGGGTGAGTTAGGAGTGATTTGGATTGAAAATGAAACAAATAGCATGTTTGAAGGAAGCTTGAATATGAAAAGTCAACCAAGAGTTGACTATTGAGTTAGAGTGCTCGAAATCGGATTCGATGATTCGGATAGTTCCGGGAGGTGATTTGTGACTTAGGGGAGCGATCGGAATTGAATTTGGAGGCCCGGTGTAGAAATAGGCTTGAATTGGCTAAGGTTGAATTTTGGCGAAATCCGAACGGTAGGTGATATTTTGATCCGGGAGTCGGAATGGAATTCCGGACAGTTGCAGTAGCTTCGTTAGGTGATTTTGGATGTGCCTGCAAAATTTCAGGTCATTCGGACGTCGTTTGGTCGGGTTTTTGATTGAATGTGCAATTTGGAATGTTTTAAGGAATTTAGGCTTGAATTCGATGCGAATTATGAGTTTTGATGTTGTTAGACGTGTTTTGAGGATTGGAGCAAGTTCGAATAAGGTATTAAGATGTGTTGGTGTGTTTGGATGAGGTCCCGGGGGCCTCGGGGTGTTTTCGGATGGTTAAACGGAAGAAAATCATGGAAATTGCAGGTTGAAGAGTCTGGTTCTGTCATTTTCGCTCCTGCGGAATTTTGGTCGCAGGAGCGAGTCCGCAGAAGCGGATATGGGAGCGCAGGAGCGGGTGTTTCGCAGAAGCGGACGCCTTTCCGCCGAAGCGGGGTCGCCGGTGCGACCCAATGATCGCAGAAGCGGACGAGGGCAATTGGGGCATGGTCCGCAGAAGCGGACGTTTCTCCGCTTGGGCGATACCGCAGAAGCGGTCAAGGACACGCAGAGGCGGATTTTTCCGCAGAAGCGGAAGCTTCTTCGCAGAAGCGGGACCGCTTAAGCGGCCTTGGTTCGCAGAAGCGGAAGTGGCCGGCTAGGCCTGGAACCGCAGAAGCGACCCTTTGGTCGCGGATACGGAAGCATAGAAGCGGAAAATGTTCCGCAGAAGCGAAAATCGCTGTAAGTAAGTGTATCAGAAGTTAGAAAAATTTCAGAAACATTTTAACATTTGGGGGTCTCGGCTTAAGGGCGATTTTGGGCGATTTTGAGGAGGAAATCAAGGGAAATCATCAGGTAATTAACTATGAACTCGTATTATGATTAGTATTGATAATATCATGCAATTATATCATGAAAATGGAAGAATTTGGGGTAATTATGGAGGATTTAGCCCTAGTCTTGGACTTTAGAAAATCAAGGTTTTGAACGGGCAAATGGAGTCCGATTTTGGTAAAATTGATATGCTTAGACTCGTATTGAGACGAGGGTTCCAGAAATGTGAATTTCGTAAATTTTCGGAATGTGGGCCCGGGGCTCGGGTTTTGACAACTTTGGGAATTTTGATGTAAATTGAGTTGCATTGATTGGGTGTCGTCCCATTGGCCTAAATTGTTGTATTTTTACTGTATTTGATCAGATTCTACGCGTGCGGAGCTTGATTCTCGTGGCAAGGGCATTGCGGAATAGTCGTCGCGCTATATTGAGGTGAGTAATAGATGTGGGTGATGACCGGCGGGTTCGAAACCCCGGTATACCACTTTGTGACGCTGTATAGCGGCGAGACACGCACACTCTTGAGAGTGCGGGGTCGATCATGAACCGGAGACTACATATTAGTCCAACCTGTTGATATTATATTATTGGCTATTCTAGAGCCGTCGAACCTCCTTCTCGGATGGTTGTATATATATATATTGTGATAATAGCCACTCTTGAGCCGAGGAACCCCCTTCTCGGGCGGTTGATTATACATGTGGGCCATGAGCCAGTTATTGGATCCCGCGAGGATCGTTATCATTGTCTTATCACATAGACATGCTAGTTTACTACTAGTCCGCAGCCATTTTTGTTATTATGCAAATTCCAATCTCTGGAACTTGATATTACTGTTTTCCAACTGAAAAATGATAAAAGAGTTTTCAAAAACTACTTTTGAGCCTGCGAGGCCGTATCTGCATATTAGCCGACTAGTAGTGGATCGGGCTGCACGCCGCAGCAAGATATATGTTGGATCGGACTGCACGCCGCAGTGATATCTCTATGAGATGTGCTTGGGCTGTAGGAGCCCCTCCGGAGTCTGAACCCCCACAGGTGAGCACGGGTACCCAAAATTGGAGTCGGGCTACGCGCCGTAGCGGTCATATCATGCATTGCATTGCATTTAGCTACATCCGCTAGCTGTTATGCTATTTATTGGTATTTGTTGGTACAGGTACAGTGAAGATTGATTCTATGACAGGGTAGCCGATTATAGCTTTGCATAGTGCTTTATTGCGGATTTCTTATCTGCGCTGTCTTACCCTTGTTTATTACCACTGAGTCTGGCAGTACTCATTTTACTCCCTGCACCTTGTGTGCAGATCCAGGTACCTCTCAGCAGTGATCCAGTGGCTGTGCGAGGCGACGTTTGTGGATATTCGAGGTAGCTGCAGAGTCCGCAGGACCCGATATTCCTTCCTACTGTCTTTTGATTTTGTATTGACATTTCTTTCCGCACTTGGTATTTTGTAAACCTTTATACACTTATGTTCTTTAGAGGCTCATGACTCTTGACCCTTGGTCTATGGGAGTTGAGGTATTATGGGACTTGGTTCCCTGTTTTCGTTATTTATATTGATTGGTCAGGCTGGCTTAGCAATGCGCTGGGCGCCATCACGACCGGATTTGGGGTCGTGACAAGTTGGTATCAGAGCCTAGGTTTACTAGGCCTCATGAGTCTTGAGCCGGTTAGTAGAGTCTTGTGGATCGGTACGGGGACGCCCGTACTTATCCTCGGGAGGCTGCGAACCTTTAGGAAACACTTCACTTTTCTTGAACTCTGTCGTGCGATCTTGTTGTTCTGAGAACTGAATTTCTATATTCTATTCTCTCGCAGATGGCGAGAACGCGAGCATCAGGACGAGGTGGACGACCTCCATTGCCACCTGTTAGAGGCCGTGGGCGCGGTCGTGCTAGAGTTAGAGGTAGGCCAGCTGAGGCAGTGCCAGCTGACCCGCCTGTTGTACCAGTTCAGGAGCAACCCCCAGTGGTTGATGCCCCAGCAGTCCCAGTTCAGGGGCCAGACTATATCTATCGCTATTCCTGGTCTTCGGGAAACTCTTGCCCGCATATTATCGGTGTGTTCCGATTTGGCTCGGGTAGTTTCAGCTATCGCTACTGTAGTGACATCTCAGTCAGGGGGTGGTCAGCAGACCCCTGCAGCTCGCACACTCGATCCGGTTGTTCGGGGACTTCGGACGCCAGAGGCTCGTCCCCGCCGGTGGTTGCACCGGTTATTCCTCCGACTGCACCAGCTCCAGCTCCCGAGCATATGGTTCGGGTTATGCCCGAGGACGAGCGACGGCGTCTTGAGAGATTTGGTAGACTTCGGCCACCCCATTTCGGTGGCGTTGAGGGCGAGGATGCCCGGTGGTTTCTTGGATAAATGTCGGAAGATGCTGCGCACGGCTGGTATTCTCGAGTCCGGCGGAGTTTCATTTACTACATTTCGGTTCACTCGGTCCCGCATTTGATTGGTGGGAGGAGTTTGAGAGGCGTAGGCACGCAAGAGCAGCACCTCTCACATGGCAGCAGTTCTCTACTCTCTTTCTAGAGAAATATGTACCTCGGTCTCGTCGTGAGGAGCTACGTCGCCAGTTCGAGTGGTTGATTCAGGGCGACATGTCTGTGACTCAGTATGAGCTTAGATTCACTCGGTTGGCTAGGCATGCCACATGGATGATCCCCACTGATAGGGAGAGGATCAGGAGGTTCATTGATGGCCTCAACTACTCTATCCGTATTCTTATGACCGGCGAGCGAGTTCTGTCATCATCGTTTGAGCAGGTTGCTGATATGGCACGCTCCATTGAGGCGGATCGTCGCCGAGAGAGAGAGGAGCGGGAGGCCAAGAGGCCTCGTGGTTCGGGCAGTTTCAGTGGTGCTCCATCTAGAGGGCATTCCCGGCAGAGCAGAGGTCGCTCATCTAGACCTTCTCATTCAGGCCGCCCAGGAGCAGAGCGGAGGTTCTTATGGTCGTGGTCGACAGGGATTTCAGCAGGGTCAGTCATCGCTTGGTGCCCTCCCAGCCCAGAGTGCAGCACCTACTTCTCCAGCACCCGGTGCATGTTATGAGTGTGGTGAGTTTGGCCACATGAGGAGACATTGCCCTCGACTACGTAGGGGCAGGACTCAGCAGAGGGATCAACCCTCCTCTTCGGCACCATCTCAGTCTAGTAGAGGTGGAGGTCAGTCTTCTCGTGGTCGCCCCAGGGGCGAGGAGAGATCTGGTGGAGGCCAGGCACGGTTCTATGCACTTCCTGACAGGCGTGATGCAGTTGCCTCCGATGCTGTGATTACGGGTATTATTTCTGTCTGTCACATAGATGCCTTTGTTCTATTTGATCAAGGGTCCACATATTCTTACGTGTCCTCTTATTTTGCACATCATTTGGGTGCGACTCGTGGTATTCTTGATTTACCTGTTCATGTATCCACCCCGTGGGTGATACGATTGTTGTGGATCATGTCTATAGATCCTGTGTTATATCTATTGGGGGTCTGGAGACCCAGGCAGGTTTGTTATTGTTGGGCATGGTGGACTTTGATGTTATATTGGGTATGGACTGGTTGTCTCCGTACCATGCTATATTGGACTGTCATGCCAAGACAGTTACGTTGGCCATTCCTGGTATTTCTCAGATTGAGTGGCGGGGTTCGACCGATTTCGTCCCTAGCCGTGTTATTTCGTTCTTAAAGGCTCAGAAAATGGTTGAAAAAGGGTGTTTATCGTACTTAGCTTTCGTGAGAGATGTGGGAGCCGAGTCTCCTAGCATTGATTCTGTACCTGTTGTGAGGGATTTCCCAGATGTATTCCCCTCAGACCTGCCGGGCATGCCGCCGGACAGGGATATTGATTTTGGCATTGACTTGGTGCCGGGCACTCAGCCTATTTCTATTCCTCCGTATCGGATGGCACCAGCTGAGTTGAAGGAATTGAAGGAGCAGCTCCAGGAACTCCTAGATAAGGGGTTTATTCGGCCGAGTGTGTCGCCGTGGGGTGCACCGGTCCTGTTTGTTAAGAAGAAGGACGGATCTATGAGGATGTGTATTGACTATAGGCAGCTAAACAAAGCAACAGTGAAGAATAAGTATCCTCTGCCTCGTATTGATGATTTGTTTGATCAGCTCCAGGGAGCTAGGGTGTTCTCGAAGATTGATCTTCGTTCAGGCTACCATCAGCTGAAGATTAGAGAGTCTGACATTATGAAGACTGCATTCCGGACCGGATATGGTCACTATGAGTTCCTTGTGATGTCTTTTGGGCTGACCAACGCCCCAGCAGCATTTATGCATCTGATGAACAGTGTATTCAGACCGTATCTTGATTCATTTGTAATTGTATTCATTGATGACATACTTGTCTACTCTCGTAGCCAGGAGGAGCATGCTCGGCACTTGAGTGTTGTATTGCAGAGATTGAGAGAGGAGAAGCTGTATGCCAAGTTCTCCAAATGTGAGTTTTGGCTCGAGTCCGTGGCATTTCTGGGACATGTGGTGTCTCGTGATGGTATTCAGGTTGATCAGAAAAAGATAGAGGCGGTGCAGAGTTGGCCTAGACCGTCCTCAGCTACAGAGATCGGGAGTTTTCTTGGCTTGGCGGGGTATTATCGCCGGTTTGTTCAGGGATTTTCATCCATTGCTTCTTCATTGACTAAATTGACCCAGAAGGGTGCACCATTCGTGTGGTCGGATGAGTGCGAGGAGAGCTTTGAGAAGCTCAAGACAGCTTTGACCACAGCTCCAGTGTTAGTATTGCCATCAGCTTCAGGTTCATATACCGTTTATTGTGATGCCTCGAGAGTGGGGATAGGTTGTGTGTTGATGCAGGAGGGTAGGGTCATTGCTTATGCTTCTCGTCAGTTGAAGCCCCACGAGAAAAACTACCCTGTTCACGATCTGGAATTAGCCGCTATTGTTCATGCCTTGAAGATTTGGAGGCATTATCTATATGGTGTATCTTGTGATGTATATACAGATCACCGTAGCCTTCAGCATTTGTTTAAGCAGAAAGATCTAAATTTGAGGCAGCGGAGATGGCTTGAATTGCTTAAAGACTATGATATTACTATCTTGTATCATCCCGGAAAGGCCAATGTAGTGGCTGATGCATTGAGCCGGAAGGCTATTAGTATGGGCAGTTTGGCGTATATTCCAGTTGGGGAGAGACCCCTAGCAGTTGATGTTCAGGCGTTAGCTAACCGGATGGTAAGGCTGGATATTTCTGAGCCCAGTCGGGTGATGGCTTATGTAGTAGCTCGTTCTTCTTTATATGATCGTATTCGAGAGCGCCAGTATGATGATCCACACTTGCTTGTCCTTAAGGACAGAGTTCAGCATGATGATGCTAGGGATGTCACTATTGATAGTGATGGTGTGTTGCGGATGCAGGGCCGGATATGCGTGCCCAATGTTGACGACCTTCGTGAATTGATATTGGAGGAAGCCCATAGCTCGCGGTATTCTATTCATCCAGGAGCCGCGAAGATGTACCAGGATTTGAAGCAACATTACTGGTGGAGAAAGATGAAGAAAGATATTGTGAGCCATGTGGCTCGGTGTCTAAACTGTCAGCAGGTCAAGTATGAGCATCAGAGACCTGGTGGTGTATTCCAACGTATCGATATTCCTGAGTGGAAGTGGGAAAGGATTACTATGGACTTTGTTAGTGGACTCCCTCGGACAGCGAGGAAGTTTGATTCAGTTTGGGTGGTGGTGGATAGGCTGACCAAGTCAGCTCACTTCATCCCAGTGTGTACTACCTATACCTCAGAGCGGTTGGCAGAGATATTCATCCGTGAGATAGTGAGATTGCATGGAGTTCCTATTTCCATTATATCGGACAGAGGTACCCAGTTCACATCTCAGTTCTGGAGGACATTTCAGCGAGAGTTGGGTTCACAGGTGGAGCTGAGCACAGCATTTCATCCACAGACGGATGGGCAGTCTGAGCGTACTATTCAGATATTGGAGGACAGGTTGCGTGCTTGTGTCATTGATTTTGGTGGTTCATGGGCTGATTATTTGCCTTTGGCGGAGTTTGCTTATAATAATAGCTATCAGTCCAGCATTCAGATGGCGCCGTATGAAGCTTTATATGGGAGGCGGTGTAGGTCTCCAGTTGGTTGGTTCGAGCCCGGCGAGGCTAGGTTGTTAGGGACAGAGTTAGTCCAAGATGCTTTAGATAAGGTGAAGGTGATTCAGGAGAGACTTCGCACAGCTCAGTCGCGTCAGAAGAGTTATGCGGACCGGAAGGTCCGAGATGTGTCTTATTCAGTAGGTGAGAAGGTGTTGCTGAAAGTTTTGCCTATGAAGGGTGTTATGAGGTTTGGAAAGAAAGGAAGTTGAGCCCAAGGTTTATTGGACCTTTTGAGGTGCTTAGGAAAGTTGGGGAGGTGGCTTATATGCTTGCTTTGCCACCCGGTTTGTCGGGAGTTCACCCGGTGTTCCATGTATCTATGCTCCGGAAGTATGTCGGAGACCCGTCTCATGTGTTGGACTTCGGCACGATACAGCTAGATGAGGATTTGACTTATGATGTGGAACCAATAGCCATTTTGGGTCGACAGGTTCGTAAGCTGAGATCTAAGGACATAGCTTCAGTAAAAGTGCAGTGGAGAGGTCGTCCTGTGGAGGAAGCAACTTGGGAGACTGAGCAGGAAATGCGGAGCAGATATCCACACTTATTTGATGCTCCAGGTATGTTTCTTAACCCGCTCGCGGACGAGCGTTTGTTTAAGTTGGGGAGAATGTAACGACCCGGCCCGTCGTTACGGGAATTACCACCCCGTTACCTTGCATTTACATATATTATGCTTTTAAAACAATATTAGAGTATATCGGGTGAGTTAGGAGTGATTTGGATTGAAAATGAAACAAATAGCATGTTTGAAGGAAGCTTGAATATGAAAAGTCAACCAAGAGTTGACTATTGAGTTAGAGTGCTCGAAATCGGATTCTGATGATTCGGATAGTTCCGGGAGGTGATTTGTGACTTAGGGGAGCGATCGGAATTGAATTTGGAGGCCCGGTGTAGAAATAGGCTTGAATTGGCTAAGGTTGAATTTTGGCGAAATCCGAACGGTAGGTGATATTTTGATCCGGGAGTCGGAATGGAATTCCGACAGTTGCAGTAGCTTCGTTAGGTGATTTTGGATGTGCCTGCAAAATTTCAGGTCATTCGGACGTCGTTTGGTCGGGTTTTTGATTGAATGTGCAATTTGGAATGTTTTAAGGAATTTAGGCTTGAATTCGATGCGAATTATGGGTTTTGATGTTGTTAGACGTGTTTTGAGGATTGGAGCAAGTTCGAATAAGGTATTAAGATGTGTTGGTGTGTTTGGATGAGGTCCCGGGGGCCTCGGGGTGTTTTCGGATGGTTAAACGGAAGAAAATCATGGAAATTGCAGGTTGAAGAGTCTGGTTCTGTCATTTTCGCTCCTGCGGAATTTTGGTCGCAGGAGCGAGTCCGCAGAAGCGGATATGGGAGCGCAGGAGCTGGTGTTTCGCAGAAGCGGACGCCTTTCCGCTGAAGCGGGGTCGCCGGTGCGACCCAATGATCGCAGAAGCGGACGAGGGCAATTGGGGCATGGTCCGCAGAAGCGGACGTTTCTCCGCTTGGGCGATACCGCAGAAGCGGTCAGGGACGCGCAGAGGCGGATTTTTCCGCAGAAGCGGAAGCTTCTTCGCAGAAGCGGGACCGCTTAAGCGGCCCTTGGTTCGCAGAAGCGGAAGTGGCCGGCTAGGCCTGGAACCGCAGAAGCGACCCTTTGGTCGCGGATACGGAAGCATAGAAGCGGAAAATGTTCCGCAGAAGCGAAAATCGCTGTAAGTAAGTGTATCAGAAGTTAGAAAAATTTCAGAAACATTTTAACATTTGGGGGTCTCGGCTTAAGGGCGATTTTGGGCGATTTTGAGGAGGAAATCAAGGGAAATCATCAGGTAATTAACTATGAACTCGTATTATGATTAGTATTGATAATATCATGCAATTATATCATGAAAATGGAAGAATTTGGGGTAATTATGGAGGATTTAGCCCTAGTCTTGGACTTTAGAAAATCAAGGTTTTGAACGGGCAAATGGAGTCCGATTTTGGTAAAATTGATATGCTTAGACTCGTATTGAGACGAGGGTTCCGGAAATATGAATTTCGTAAATTTTCGGAATGTGGGCCCGGGGCTCGGGTTTTGACAACTTTGGGAATTTTGATGTAAATTGAGTTGCATTGATTGGGTGTCGTCCCATTGGCCTAAATTGTTGTATTTTTACTGTATTTGATCGGATTCTACGCGTGCGGAGCTTGATTCTCGTGGCAAGGGCATTGCGGAATAGTCGTCGCGCTGTATTGAGGTGAGTAATAGATGTGGGTGATGACCAGCGGGTTCGAAACCCCGGTATACCACTTTGTGACGCCGTATAGCGGCGAGACACGCACACTCTTGAGAGTGCGGGGTCGATCATGAACTGGAGACTACATATTAGTCCAACCTGTTGATATTATATTATTGGCTATTCTAGAGCCGTCGAACCTCCTTCTCGGATGGTTGTATATATATATATTGTGATAATAGCCACTCTTGAGCCGAGGAACCCCCTTCTTGGGCGGTTGATTATACATGTGGGCCGTGAGCCGGTTATTGGATCCCGCGAGGATCGTTATCATTGTCTTATCACATAGACATGCTAGTTTACTACTAGTCCGCAGCTATTTTTGTTATTATGCTAATTCCAATCTCTGGAACTTGGTATTACTGTTTTCCAACTGAAAAATGATAAAAGAGTTTTCAAAAACTACTTTTGAGCCTGCGAGGCTGTATCTGCATATTAGCTGACTAGTAGTGGATCGGGCTGCACGCCGCAGCGAGATATATGTTGGATCGGACTGCACGCCGCAGGAAATCTCTATGAGATGTGCTTGGGCTGTAGGAGCCCCTCCGGAGTCTGAACCCCCACAGTGAGCACGGGTACCCAAAATTGGAGTCGTGCTACGCGCCGTAGCGGTCATATCATGCATTGCATTGCATTTAGCTACATCTGCTAGCTGTTATGCTATTTATTGGTATTTGTTGGTACAGGTACAGTGAAGATTGATTCTATGACAGGGTAGCTGATTATAGCTTTGCATAGTGCTTTATTGCGGATTTCTTATCTGCGTTGTCTTACCCTTGTTTATTACCACTGAGTCTGGCAGTACTCATTTTACTCCCTGCACCTTGTGTGCGGATCCAGGTACCTCTCAGCAGTGATCCAGTAGCTGTGCGAGGCGACGTTTGTGGATATTCGAGGTAGCTGCAGAGTCCGCAGGACCCGATATTCCTTCCTACTGTCTTTTGATTTTGTATTGACATTTCTTTCCGCACTTGGTATTTTGTAAACCTTTATACACTTATGTTCTTTAGAGGCTCATGACTCTTGACCCTTGGTCTATGGGAGTTGAGGTATTATGGGACTTGGTTCCCTGTTTTCGTTATTTATATTGATTGGTCAGGCTGGCTTAGCAATGCGCTGGGCGCCATCACGACCGGATTTGGGGTCGTGACACTGTTGCAGTTAGATTACTAACTATCAAATCTGATAGTTCTATTTCTCAAGCGGGCATGGATTCTATCATTGGGCTTATGAATGAACTGAATCCGAATAAAATTGACTTACCCAAAGATTTCTATACTGCAAAGAAATTGGTGTCCAAGTTAGGACTTTCATCAGAGAGGATTGACTGTTGTATGAAAGGATGCATGCTATTTTATAAGGATGATGCAGCGTTAGAAAATTGTAAGTTTTGTAACCAACCTCGTTATAAGGAGGCTACAAATGCTAATAAAAAGAAAGTTCCAGTGAAGGCGATGCATTACTTACCCCTTATACCAAGGTTAAAGAGGTTGTATGCATCAATGAGCTCCGCTCCTCATATCATCGCCATTAGTTTCGGATGCTCCTAATCAGGAAGAAATGGGAGCAATGCAAAAGAATATTGAGGAGTTGTCGAAACGATGTGAGACATCCGAAGCTTACATTGCTAGAATGGATAAATACATGAAAAAACATATGCCCGACTTTTACAATGATGAAGAGTCTGATTCTGATGTGTAGTAGTGATTTAAGGTTGATTAGTGTTCTTGGATATTTAAATTTTATATTTAGACTTTATGGTAGATTTGAATGATGTGGTATATTTATGTTTAGACTTTATTATATTAGTGTTGATATGTATTAGCTACTTAGACTTTATATTAAATATTTCGACGTTAAGTAATGTTTTGGTTTGATGTTGGAATTGGTTGGTCATAATATCATATATTTCACAGGTGATGTGCCAATAAAATGGATGGTTGCTGTCAAATTTTAATTCAGTTTTCCGACTATTGTAGTCGGAAAGTGTGTGCAGCATAATGATTTTCCGACTACGATTGTCATAATGGGATGCTGGATTATTACAGATTCCGACTACTGTAGTCGGAAATTATAATAAAATAACTAATAAATATTTATTATTAGTATAATATTCCCACTACAGTAGTCGGAAATATTTTTGAAAATAAATAATATTTTTTTCTTATTTTCCGACTAGTTCAGTCGGAATAAAGCTGGTTTTTTAAATATTTGGCGGAAAATATTTTCCGACTAATGTAGTCGGAAATTTCCGACTACAGTAGTCGGAAACTATTTTCCGACCAATCATTTTCCGACTACGCTAAATCAGTCAGAAAGTAGTCGGAACAGGCATTTTTCCGACTATTTTAGTAGTCAAAAAATAACGAATTTCTTGTAGTGGAAAGCATCTGGAAACAGTTGAACTATAGGCATGAAAGTATTAATGGAATAAAGGAATTTGAAATTAAAAAAGAATTGGCTTCCACATGTCAGGGAACTCTTGATATATCTTGTTATTTCAACAAATTAAAGAAATTATGGGATGAATTGGGGGCTACGGGTTCAAATCATGCAAATACTTGCACTTGTGCTGCAAAGGAGGGATTGTTGAGGGAATATGAAGAAAATAAAGTTCATTAATTCTTAATAGGCCTGAATGGTACTTATATAACTGTCAGAAGCAACATCCTCATGATGAATCCACTCTCTTCACTTGATAATGTGTATAACATTCTTCTGCAAGATGAAAAGCAGAAACAAGTGACTCCCTATACTCATTTCACACATGACCTAGTATCTTTCAATGCAAATGCAACTACACCTACTAGGTTTCCTCCTCATTTTAAGCCCCAAAGGCAGTACACTCAAGAGATTAATTTTTACTCACCTAATCAGAGGCTGATTTCTAATTAGAACAAAGATTTATTCTACAAGTACTGCAAAAAGAGTGGTCATACAATCGATAAGTGTTATAAATTAATTGGATTTCCATAAGGTTTTAAGTTTACCAAGGGCAAAAGGTTTGGGACTACTACAAATGTTGAGTCTTTTGAAAACTCTAATGCTGCAAATGTTGGTTCCAATGGTCCAGTTTCTGGTATACCAGGTATTACCATGGAACAGTATTCCCAACTCTTGAGTTTGCTGCAACAATCCAGTTTTGTTGATTCCAGTCCTCCACCCAACTTTGAGGGTTCTCCTAATTTTGCCGGCAATAATCTTTCTTTGCCTGAGCTTAATAGTGTTGCTGCTTATTCTGCTTGCATGCTAACTAGTGTACCTAGAAGTGTTTTGATAGTAGACTCTGGAGCAACTGATCACACGACCTATGTTAAAGAACTTCTTTTTAATATTACTCAACTTCCTGTTCCCTACTTAGTCAGTCTACCTAATGGATACAAAGAAAATGTCACATGCATAGGGTCACTGTCCTACGCAAAGTTCTTTACATACATACTTTCACGTACAATCTCATCTCTGTGCTCAGGCTGATTCAATAGTTTTATAGCATAGTCATATTTACTTCTTGTTCCTACTTGATATAGGACCTTTCCAAGAAGAAGCTTCTAGTTCTTGGCAGACTCCACCAAGGGCTATACAAACTTTATCACCTTTCCAGTTCACCATCTCCTGATTTTGTTTTGAATAATGATCGCCAAAATGTATCTAGTTTATCCCTTTCTGATTCTGTTTGAATATTAATATTGTGTAAAATGTCTCTAGCTCATCTTTGAATACTTCTGTCTGTAGCCTAAATGAAAGAGTGGTTCCCTCTGTTGCATATGTTCATTCTGTATAGCACGTGAATAATCTTGATATGATTTGGCATAATAGAATGATACATCTTACTTTTGCAAATTTGAAGTGTATACCTTATGTTTCTTCTGATTTGTCTACTAAACAGCCTTTTATTTGTTCTATCTATCTGTTGGCCAACCAGGCTAGATTACCTTTTCTGGATAGTACATCCAACTCTGCTTCTCTGATTCAACTCATTCACATTGATACATGGGGGCCTTATCATACCCAAAATTATTCTGGTGCTTAATATTTTTTGACAATCATAGATGACTTTAGTAGGGCCACTAGGATACATTTAATGAGTTCCAATAGCAATGCATTTACTTACTTAAAGCTTTTATTGCCATGGTCAAAACATAATTTAATCTTTCTGTTCAAACAATCAGAAGTGATAATGTCTTGGAACTTGGTTTTTCAAACTTAGCTTGCTAATTTTTTTCTGATAATGGGATCCTGCACCAAACTACACGCCCTCATACACCACAACAGAATGGGTTTGTTGAAAGAAAATATAGACACTTTCTAGAAACATTAAGATCTCTATTGTTCCAATCCAAACTTCCAACAAGATTTTAAGGGGATTGTGTTTTAACAGCCACTTATCTTATAAATAGATTTCCTTCCTCTGTTTTATCTAACAAATCCCCATTTGAAATTCTTTATGGAAAATCACCCTCTTATAGTCATTTAAAACTTTTGGCTGCCTTTGTTATGCAAGTGTGCCCAAGTATCATAGGGATAAATTTCAACCTAGGGTTGTCCCATTTGTCTTTACCGTTTATCCTTTTGGTAAAAAAGGCTACAAGCTTTACAATCTTGAGAACAAGTCTATTTTTGTCTCTAGAGATGTCCTCTTTTATGAGTCCCCTTTTCCCCTCCATCTCAATTATTCTTCCTCTTCATCTCCTTCTTCTTTTTCCCTCCTGGTTTCCCTTCTTATCTTGATGATCCTACCGCTAATTTTTCCTCTGATCCTCCTCCTTCTCCTTCTCTTTTCTTTCCACTTCGCTCTGTCACTTCTTCTCCTACTTCCAATTCACCAGCTCCTCCAGCTCCTGTTTCACCTCTCCCTATAGTCAGAAAGTCTACTAGAAGTTATCATCTCCCTTCTTATCTTAAAAACTATGTAGTTCAACTTCCCCTTCTATTTCTTGCTCCTTTACTACCTTCACTTATGTTGCTCAATATATTGCAGTTGAGCCTCACTCTTATGCTCAGGCTGCTGCCAATCCAGCTTGGCAGGAAGCCATGAGGGAAGAATTTGAGGCATTGGAGACTAATGGGACTTAGGATATTGTGGAACTACCCAAAGGTAAAAAGTCAATTGGTTGTAAACGGGTTTACAAAATTAAATATAAATTTGATGGTAGTATGGAAAGATACAAAGCTAGGCTAGTCGTATGGGGAGATACACAAATAGAGGGTATTGATTTTCATGAAACTTTTTCTCTTGTCGTCAAAATGTGTACTATTTGATGTCTTATAGCTTATGTCGTTCAGAAAAAATGGTCTTTGTTCCAATTGGATGTCAATAATACCCTTTTAAATGGGGATTTGGATGAAGAGGTGTACATGAAACTCCCCCAAGGGGTATCTGTTACTTCTGAATCTCCTCTTCATACTTTGGTGTGTAAATTGAATAAATCTTTGTATGGTTTGCGTCAGGCTTCTCGCTAATGGTATGTTGAATTTTCCCAAGCCCTTTGCTCTAGAGGTTATAACCATTCTTTAAATGATTACTCTTTGTTTATGAAAAAATCACCTCAGTCTACTGTGTTTCTCGTTGTATATGTACATGATATCATTCTAACAGGGGATGATATGCTTGAAATTGTTGCCTTGAAATGTTGTCTGGATGACCAATTCCGAATAAAGGATCTTAGGATTCTCCATTATTTCTTGGGTATACAAATTCATTATCTTTCTTCTGGTGTTCGTTTGCATCAGCAAAAATTCATTTATGATTTACTTGTTGATTTTGATTGTTTTAATGTCTCTTCTGCTGTATGTCCATTGGATTTAAACGCTAAGTTGCACTCTGATGTTGGTGACCCTTTGTCCAAACCTGACACATATCGCAGCCTCATAGAGAAACTTAATTTTCTTACCCATACTCGCTCTGATATTTGCTTTGCTATCCAACACCTTAGTCAGTTTCTCCAAACACCTAGAGTCTCTCACATGGCTGCTGCTTTACATGTCTTACGCTACTTAAAAGGAACTTCTGATGTTGGTTTATATCTTAATGATTCTGCTGATTGTTCTTTGGTTGGCTACTGTGATAGTGATTGGGTTACTTACCCTGATTCTTGCCGTTCTGTTAGTGGGTTTTGTGTGTTCATGGGCGGTACTCTTATTAGTTGGAAGTCCAAGAAACAACAGGTGGTTTCTTTATCCTCCACTGAGGCTGAATATAGGGCCATGAGCAAAGTTGTTACTGAGTTTTCTTAGCTTGTCTGTTTATTGTCCGACTTGGGTTTACAAGTCTCCACTCCTTTCCTTGTTTTCTGTGATAATCAGGCTGCCATTCACATAGCTAAGAACCTTGTTTTCTACGAGCGTATCAAGCATATAGAGGTTGACTGTCATTTTATCCGGACCAAGTTGGGTGATGGATTGATCTCTTTACATCATGTTTCTACTAATTCCTAGTTGGGTGACATTTTTACCAAGTGCTTGACAGGTGGTGTTCATTATTTTTTGGCTGCCAAATTGGGTATGTGCCCACCATCCAACTTAAGGGGGTATTGGAGTTACATAGTCTATGCAACAACTTTGAAGTATATTTATTCGTATTGGGCTCACCAACCCACATTACTGAGCCACATTAGTCAGCAACCCACGCTCTGCCGGGTTGGCCCACATAATTAGTATTAGCTCTTTATATTTTTACGAGAAATTACCAGCTATATTCATTTATAAGTAGCTCATTATAAATTGGCCAATTGATAAAATATTACTAATATTAGCCAAATTAGCCAATTAGCTATTTGTAGCAAAAAAATATCAAATTTTGCTTTGTTTTGAGTGGGTGCTATTAGAATAGATTGGGCACAACTTATGGAGCTTGAATCCCAGTTTTGGGATGATTTGGTGAAGTTTTGAGGTGGTTTGAATTGAAAATTAAAAGTAAAAACTGGACCATGGAAAAAATGATATGTGTATCATACTATGTATCATTTGTGTATCACATATGTATCATATTTGTATCAATTGTGTATCACATTTATATCCATATATACATGTGTGTGAGATACATGCGTGATACATGTTTGATATATGTGTCGCAGAAGACTTTTTTGAACTCGATTTAATTACGAATTTTGATACAAAATCAGTCCAAATCGCCTCCAATCTTCCTCAAATTTTGTATATAGACTTATCTATATATTTTCAATGAATTTCAATTATACACATTGAAAAAGTTCATTTTTTGTTTAGATTTTTGGAATATTGTATATATTTTTGTATTTCATCACCTTATTTGCTACCTTATCCATGAAATTTCCTTTCCGTCTTATATCTAGTATTGCTAATCTCGCTTAAAAATTTGGAAGGTGATTTTTGCATGTGATTCTTTGAGAGAAAGAACCATATTATTTGGTTTTTAATTTTGTTGGCTAATTTTAGTAAGTCTATGACTATGTCTAGAGGTTGATAAGTTGAGATTATTTGGGACATTTGTGTAAGTTTTCCTATTTTTATTTCTGTATATAAATACAAACTCTAGAACCTTCAGAAATGAAGGAACTCACTTTTGTACATAAAATAGAATTACAGAACAGTTCATCTTGGTTCCTTCTTCTCTCAAACCTAATGTACAATTTCTCCTTTAATTTTTGGTACAAATCGAAGCTTTACAAGATAAAAGATCATAAAATATTAAGGACCAAGCGATTTAAATCAGGCTTTATTTATTCTTTTATTGATTTTCATTTAGATTGAACTTGAAAATGGAGCAGTTATTGGTATAACAGATTAAAATATATTGACAGTGTATAAGGTTTTTACACTGCTATATCACATCGTGTGGGAACATGTTTTACAGTTTTTTCGTAATTTTTCTAACTGATTAAAAATATATTATATACTACTCAAAATAGACTACAATTAAAGTCTGTTTTGTCTTTCTTACAGTTCAAATCAAGCATTCACCAAGGGAAACCACAGCATTAACTATTCTAAACTGGTCAAAAAATTAAAATAAAGGATTGCACATTTTAGTTCAAATTAATTGCTTTCTGAAAATTTTTTAAACTTGTGACCATTTTTTTTCCTTACTACAAAGCTTTGCTCCTTGCTTGATTTCTTGCCTTACAGAGAGAGTATTGCAAATTCATTGTGCATATAACGTAACAAACTAACTATTAGAAATCCTTGATATGAAATCTAATTAAATAATACTATATAATTAATGATCCATGACAAAAATTACAAAATGACACTTTTCTTCAACGATAGAAAGGAACAACATATATTGAGATAAATCCGCCACGATAAATAGAAAATGAAGAAAGATAAACAACAGTACTTGAGTTGAACAACAAAAAACTACTACTGACATCTAAAAATTCCAAGAAAGTTGATACTGGACTACTGGTTGTAAGAATCATCACTGTCCGTAACGCTCTATTTATACCCGACCATCTCAATCCACTAGTTCAAAAAAGAAAAAGAAAGACTCCAAGTAGACAAGAAATGAGGGACTATATCTCAAACACAATCTAATTCAAAGGGCCATATGGATCAACTACAAAAGGAGAAGGTGTAGAAAGGATTCCATTTCCATTGTTATTATAGCACAAATCCTTAACAAATGGAGGAACAAAAAATTTAAATGGATTATTAAGACCATAAAAGGCACATTTATTTGTAACCTCATTGATAGCCTTGCAACATTCTTCACTTACAACATTTAGGGTTATTAAACCATCCCCTAAGTTTCCTCCAAGAATTTCAGAAATTTCATAACCACATACCATCATATCTTCCATTGCTTCCCAACACTGTTGTAGTGAGTAAAATTCAGTAACATCAGTAGATGAAGTATGCCGAAAAACCCTAGGTTGAATTAGCATCGAAAAAGACGATATCATAATCAATAATAAGTATAGAAATGAAGATAATATTGAAGCCATTTTAGTGATTTTTGTTGGGAAATTTTCTAAATTTGGATTCTTGAAAATTTTACACTTGGAGAATGAGAGAGGGTGGTAATATATAGTATATGTTAATATGAAGTAATGAATTGGCTCTAGAAATATTCTCCTTAAATAGGTGTTTATGAACTTAGGTGTGTAATATCTAATAGATTGTATCAAACTTTAAATCATAAATTTGAAGTTCGACTACAATTGATCTACAAAATGTGTTCATATGTAGGATATGCCTTGATCATGTGAAATTATGAACTAAAGGACGAGCATAAATTGACTGTCAGTCAATTGTTTTACATGTCACATTTTTCATGTTGTGGAGTATTCGCTCCGGTCCAAAAGTAAGTGATTTTTTTGGCCTTTTTCTTATGGTCCAAAACAAGTGATTTTTTTAGATTTTAAGAATGAATTAATTATTTTTTTCCTACATTGTCCATGGAGTAAATAATGTTGGAATATGTGTTGGGAATGTTTATGTGAGATAGTAAAGGTTAATATAGTCAATTTTATTGCTAGTTAATGCTAAAAGATAGATTTTTTAATCTATGTGAAAACATCCAAAAAAATTACTTATTTTGAACCCGATAGAATAATTATTATTGTGCAAAGTGCCTACTACATATAGTGACAAAAGTTTCAGTTTAATTAAATTTTGAATGGACATTGAAAAACTCGCCAAGTTGCTAATTATAGTTGTTCAAATATTGACTTGACCAGTGGACATCAAATACTGACTTGGGACGTTGCTAACTCATATGTGTTGTTTACATAATTACATGAAATTTAACATAACTAAATGATATATTAATATGATGATATATTACTCCCTCCGGCCCAAAATAAGTAACTTTTTGGCCTTTTTTTTGTGGTCCAAAATAAGTGATTTTTCGGATTTCAAGAATGACTTAATGATGTTTTTTCTACATTGTCCTTGGAGTAAATAGTGTTGGAATATGTGTTAGGAGTATTTATGTGAGATAGTAAGGTTAAATTGGTCAATTTTATTGCTAATTAATGCTAAAATGTGACTTTCTTAATATGTGTGAAAACATCCAAAAAATCACTTATTTTGGAGCAGAGGGAGTAAGTAATACTCCCTCCAGACCTAAATAAGTAATTTTTTGGATGTTTTTACACATATCCACCTTTTAGAATTAATTAGCGATGAAATTGACTATATTAACCTTTACTATCTCACATAAACACTCCTAACACACATTCCAACATTATTTACTCCAAGAATAATGTACGAAAAAAATAATTAATTCATTCTTAAAATCTAGAAAAATTACTTATTTTGGACCACAAGAAATTACTTATTTTGGACCGGAGGGAGTACACTTAAGTTATAAAAGCATACTCTTTGTGTTCCCATTTACGTTTTGGCCATAAAAAAGATTCCTTTTTTTTTTCCGGAAAATTATTTACTTTTTTTCAAAATCAGTGTTTGGTCATGAAATTTCGATTTTCAATTGAAACTGAATTTCAAAAAAAATTCAAAAATTTTAAAAACTTCAAAAGGCTATTTTTCAAAATTTTTACTTTAGATCACTCATAGAAATTCAAAACAATCCAAAATTACATTCATGTCCAAATACAAACTCTAATTTTTTCAAATGTCATTTTTACGCCTAAGTTAAAAATTGAGAATTCTAGAAAGAAATGCTACGCTAATAAATTACAAATTTAGCAGTTTTTTGACTTTTGTAATTAATGGATTATTTATAGTCTTTCATTCAGATGTTCTGAAATAAAATTATAGCATTCTAAATAGATGGTTCAATCAAAGTTCATTGACTCGTGGTAAAGCTAAATACTGCTTAGTTTAATTATAGTATCATCAGTTTTGAATTCTAGTGATATTATACGAGATGTTACGCGATACTGCTTTATCACAAAATTATATGCAGCAGTTATATGTGAAGAAATTAGTGTGTTTATATAATAGTGCTCAAATACAGAGCTTTACAAGAAACTTTAATGGTGGAAGAATATAGAAGAAATGCGAAAAAGAAAGTCGGTGCTTGAGTGAAATCAAGCCAGTGTTCTATTGATCGAGTACACTATGTCGTTATACACAGAAGAAGCTAGAAGAGAAACTGGTAAAGTGTAAAAAGACTAATCTACCCCTTAACTTACATTAACATCTATAACTATCATTAGCTATCTAACTAATCAACTTAACAACTCAACTAACAAACTAACTAGTCACGTGCAAATCATGTGACATTACCATATGCCCCCTCGAGCTGGAGGGGGCTTGCCAAGAAGATGGATATGTTGAGTTATTCCCAAAGCTTTAGTCAGTAGGTGTGCCTGTTGCTCCTTAGTATGAACGTGTACTACCTTAACTGTTCCTTCCTTGATCTTGTTTCGAATAAAATGACAACCAATCTCTATGTACTTTGTTCTTTCAAGAAGCACAGAGTCTGCTGCAAGTTGGATTGCTGACTTACTATCACTATATATTGTGGCTGGTTGAGTTATGACTACACCCAACTCCTTGAATAGACCGCAAGTAACCATTTCACCTGAGCAATACTGGCTGCCATACATCTCTATTCTGCCTCAGCTGAGCTTCTTGAAATAGTCTGTTGTTTCTTTGATTTCAAAGAAATCATTGAATCTCCAAATTTGATGACATATTCAGTAACTGACCTTCTAGTATTTAGATATGCAGCCCAATCACAATCACACCAACAAGTGAGAGTTTCTGCATAGTCATATTTCATCAAAATCCCTTGTCCATGAGCCATTTTTAAATATATTACAACTCTTTAAGCAACATCCCAGTGAGACCTTTTTGGTGATTGCATAAACTGACTCAATGCCACTACTGCATAATTGATGTCTGGCCTATAAGAGCCTTCCTACTAGCCTCTGATAAGCACCAGCACTTTGCAAAATTGGATCCCTGTGATCCCATTTGCCTGATCATATTCCATTGTTGTCAACTTGAACTTTACTTCTAATGCTGTGCTAGCTGGCTTGGCACCACTCAGCCCTATTCTGAGATCAGCTTTAATATGTACTTTCTTTGATTCAGTAACACTCCACCTTTAGATCTTAGAACATCAATACCTAGAAAGTATTTGAGTTCCCCTAGATCCTTCACCTTACAATTCTGATGCAGTATGTCCTTTGCTTTCTTCACTAGTGTTGAGTTGCTTCCTGTAATGAGGAGATCATCCACATACACTAAAATGATCACTATTACTTCTTTACTTCTCAATGTAAAGAGTGAGTAGTCATGATGACTTTTTATGAACCCTACTCCAAGTAATGCTTTAGTCAGCTTTATATTCCTATGTCGAGAGGCCTACTTAAGTCCATACAAGGACTTGAGCAATCTGCATACCTTCTGTTCTTCTTGTCTTCTGAACCCCTCAGGTAGCTCCATATACACTTCCTCGTTCAAATCTCCCTGCAAGAATGGATTATAGATATCTATCTGAAATAGGTTCCAACCTCTTGATGATATTAGTGAAATGATATATCTTGATATGACCATTTTTGACACAAGTGAGAATGTGTCATGATAATCTAAACCTTCCATTTGGCTATATCCTTTTGCCACTAATCTTGCCTTAAATCTTTCAACTTCTCCATTTGCCTTGAATTTGATCTTGTATACCCATTTAGATCTAATAGTGTTCTTACCTTATGGCAAGTTCACTATCTCCCATGTCTTGTTATCTTCTAATGCATTTACTTCTTGTTTCATAGCCTTTATCCACCTGCTATCCTTCATTGCCTCCTTAAATGTCCGTGGTTCAGTCAGTTGATAGAACTTAGCCAAATAGAATTTTTCGCTTGTATTAGTATGATCACAAGTCAGGTACTTAGAGATAGGATAATTGCAGTTGGTTGTTTTCTTTATTATGACATAGTCTTTTATCCATATTGACTCCTTAGCCTACCTTGTAGACCTTCTGTTTGGTCTGTAAATTCCTTCATCATCACCTTCTTATTCGTTGACTAAAGTCTCTGCACCTTCCTAATGTTCATCACTATATATGTCTACATGAACAACATCCATATTGTGCATAGGCTTTATGCATATCATCCTTGTTTGACTCTTGTAGAGTTGGTAGATTCCCTTGAAATTCACATCTCCCATTGTCTCGTAGGCTCATCTCTCCTGATGTTGGGACATTAAATGTGGTGACTATTGATTGTATGTGTAAATGTGAGATTTGTAGTGTTCACTGATCCATGTGCTCCTATGAATCATGTGATATGTTCTCATCCTTCTTAGAGAAAGGAAATTATGATTCCTTGAATATCACCAAAGGAGTGCTTTGTGGCCAAATCAAGCAGTATCTAACCCTCCTATGTCTCAGAATACCCCATAAGAATGTCTGCATTGGCTCTCTCTGCAAACTTATCTGTTTTGACTAGATTTGTTGCATAGTGCAAATAACCTATAGTCCTTAGATGTGCAATATTAGAATTCTTGTGGTACAATAGCTCATATGGAGTTTTTTCCCCAGAACACTTGATGGCAACCTGTTGATCAAATATACTACTGTCTTAACACACATTCCCCAGTATCTGGTTGGAATTGAACCCTGAAACTTCAAAGCCCTTGTAGTGTCAAGTATATATATGTGCCTTCTCTCCACTATGCCATTCTCATGTGGAGTGTAAGGGCAGCTGCTTTGATGAATTATGCCGAGACTTGTTAACAACTCAGAACATTATGCATTGAAGAATTTAGATCCATTATTCGATCTTATTACCTCGATCACAATACCAAACTGATTTTGAACCATGTCAATGAACTGTCTTATTGCCACTATTGCTTCAAATGTCAACTGCAAAAAGAACACCCATGTATATCTAGAGTAATCATCCACAATTGTTAGGAAATACTATTTCTTATCAAATGTAGCAATCTTATATGGGCCCCATAACTCCATGTGTACAAAATGAAATGATACTACTAATCTAGACTTGCTTAATGGAAACTTCAACCTAGTTTGCTTTGCTAGTGGTCATTGTGAGCACGTGATTTTTGCCCTATATGAGAATTACTCCCAAAAATTTAAAATAAAAGAGTTTTGTGTTGTTTGCAATTGTTGTGAATTTAGTGTCATTTTTAAAAATAATGACAATATATATATATATATATATATATATATATATATATATATATATATCGCATTTGCATTTAGGATTTAATTCTACAATTAGGAGTAATTAATTTTATCTTACAAAAATGAAAATCACAAAAAATAGGCATCTTTTGCATTTTAGCCTTTAATGTCCAAATTGTGTGATTGTATTTTAATTACCATTTAAAATTAGGTGACAACTATTATTATGAGATTAGTATTTCAAGATAATTTTAGTTTTTATAAATTAATCTTAGTATTTTGGGCTTTATTAATTAGGAAGTTGAATAATGGAGAAGAACAAATTGGAAAAAATTTGGATTGGGCCATCTTGCAAATTATGTTACAAGCCCAATCCTAAGAACCCTTACCCAACCCAAAACTCCTTGGCCCAAGAAGAAAATTTCAGATTTTTTTAGCAAAAAATAATCATAATTACATGACATAAAGTAGTGGGGGGCAAGGAAATCAAGGAAGAAAACAAGGAGAGGAAAACATGGATTAGTGGGTTTTCTTTAAATTAAAAAAATATTTTCTTTTTAATAAAAAATCTGAAAATTTTCGAAATTCTTGCCTATAAATAGAAGAGAGGATTTATGAAAAAAAAAGGGGAAAAAAAGAGAGGAAAAATAGGAAGAGAAGAAAAAATAAAAAAATTCCCTGCTGTGGTATACACTCGATATACACTCTGGACACAGAAGTATACACGGCAAAAAATTCAATTTTTGAGAGTTTCTTTTGAGAATTGAAAAGAGTTCAAAGCTAGAAAGACAAAACAAAGAGAAAATTTGGAATATATTTTCTTTTCTATTTTTTACTGGTTTTTTTTTTCTCCGTATTGGTGGAATTTTCGGGATTGAGGTGTTGAAGCTACTGTTGGTTGTTACTGTTGTTGTTGCTGTATTTTCACCGCCCTGTTGATTTTCCATCTTCCATTCCTTTCAAAACCAGGTACACTTCTCTTATGAATGATGTTGTATTGACGTTCCTGATGAAATAAAAATGGAGATCCAGTTTAAATTCATGCTGTTCTATAGTTTATAGTTTATAATTGTAATTTGTTTATTGTTGTAGTATGTAGTAGCTGAAAAACAGAAATCAAACAAACGATGTAATAGCTTAGTGATAGAGTAGGTAGTATAATAGTAGTAGTATAGTAGCAGTAACTTATCACTTAGTTTAATTAGGTAAAAACTCCTAAAACATAAATTAGCATATCACTTTTCTACAAAAATCGCTAATTATTCATAGTAAGCTTCTTCATAAAAATGAACTCACATAGTTAACTACACTGGCTTGAATCTGTACATAAACGTAAGTAGGATTTAAATCTTAGTAAAATCAGTGGTTTAGTAATGCTTAAGTCGTGAAGACAGTTGGATTAGATATTGGGTTTGTGTATTTGAAAAACTGATTTATAAAGTCATCACTCGTATAGCTAGTTAATTTTGTGGATCTAAGTTAGAATCTGAGTAATTTGGGGAGGAAAGAGTTAAATAATGCATCAACCTGACCTGTAATATCTAATAAGATTGATTCAGTAAAACCAGTAGTGTGATTGTACAAACCTATGCATGATTCCCTTTAGCCTTAGATGATCAATAGGTAATTAACTTAACTGTTCTTCAAGCAGCATATATAATCGAATTGTTCTTCCTTAGAATTTTCAACTAGTAGCTAATGTAGATGTTAGTATCAATTTATTAATAAAAGTCGAGATCATAAAATGGTCTTTTAACTCTAGTCTGGGGTATAGTAGATAATTGATTCATGATTTGTTGATAGGTTGCATACTGATTTCTCTTTTAATGAATAAAACATTTTGAATTCATTCTATTTTACATCATTGTTTTGTTTACGTTTCAGCTTTTGGTTATTTCAATATAGCCTGAATCTGTTATATAAAAACGGGCTTAAACTGCGTCATGAACTCTGTCGAAGTGGTCAAGTGCAAGCTTGAAGACTGCCTGGGCTTTAAGGCCTGGGCTGGCCCAATGCTGATCCGGTTAATCGAATGAAGAGACCAGGCCCCCATTAAATATCAAAACCCGATGGGCCTGGAATACTTAGTGTAAAAATCGGTTAAGGGGAAAAACACGATTAGAAAAGCATAGTATATACTTCTTAGGATTGAACTTTAAAATTAACTTGGGATGAGCCTCGCCCGACTTTAAACAAGTGGGGCCCCCATTTAGTAATGTTTTAATACAATTAGACTCGGGAAGACTACTAGCTAATTCCATAGTCTTACCCAAAACAATTGAAAGCTGATAGACTATTTTAGGGCACAATTTTAATATACCTTCCATTGAACGAGTGTGCACTTGGTGCGACTCAAATCCAAATCTCGGCAAAGCTGAAATACACCGAAAGTCATAGGCGTACTGGTTGTGGTATGACTCGAGGCGTGTTTTCGCAATGCCGCAAATTCTCTAAAAAAAATAATACTTAATGTAAAAAAGCACTATATGTTGTTAAAAATCTGTGATTAAGTCAAGTAAGAGTCAGGAACGACAATTGAGCGACCGTGCTAAAACCACAGAACCCGGGAATGCCTAACACCTTCTCCCGGGTTAACAGAGTTCCTTATCCGGATCTTTGCTTCGCAGACATTTTTACGAGTCAAAATTCCTCGGATTCGGGATTAACCGGTGACTTGGGACACCATTATCATTCCCAAGTGGCGACTCTGATTAATCTCAATAAAATCCCGAACCGATTGTCCTTTAATTGGAAAAACTCCTTCCCTTACGTTATTTTATCCATTTCGGATATTTGAGCGTCGGGGTATACCCTACGAGCGTATTTATATGCTTATTTTCCCAAAAGTGGGGTAGTAAAAAGGGAGGTGTGACACTCGGGATGTCCCAACCCCGAACTTCGGTTTCAGGGTTTAAGAACTCGAGCTCTTTAGAATTGCCGCTCGCGTTATTGTTTGACTTCGTTATATGATTTGAACAACATGCTATGTGCTTTATCGCTTTGATATTATATGGATTGTATATAAAATTGTGCCGAAAACCTTTCTCTCTTCACCTCCGGGGATGTGCTTACTGGTTGAGACTCCCCTTTCTGTTAAAGTCACCTTAAATTAAGAAAACAGAGGCCGGATAAGTTACAAAGCCGATTGACTCCGCGGGTCACCGGTACGTAGCCCCCTCCTCGATTCGAGTTGTCCGCTCGGGTACACGGTCTAGCACTCCATGAAACCGTAAGATTTTTGAACATAGGTCTAGGACGATTATTTGCATCATATTTGACTTAGGGGACTCAACACAGGGGTTGGGTCCGTCTAGAACAGGTGACCCGGTATTGAAAAATACCGAGCATGTTATGTGTTGCATTTTATTGTCCTTGATCGTTATGCGGACCGGCGGAAATCCCGAGGATAGAAAAATTGTTGAAAAAGAGAAAAAAAAAGAGAGAAAGGAAAATAAGATTTATAGGAAATAGGTATCCGAAAATTTGAAAATCTGAAAAAAAAGGTGGAACAATTTTGTCGAAATAATTGGTCAATTAATCGACCGAACTACGCAAGTTTGATTCTCACCATTAGGTGGGATACGTAGGCAACCCTCATCGGGTCCAACCACCCCTTTCAAAAAATAAAAAAAATGTGTGTTTAATTTTGTCAATAAAATCAAAGTGATGCCGTTTTTGAAAAATAGCCGAATGTTCCGAAAGGACGCCGGAAGGCTGTTTTTGCAAAAATGGCCACTTTGAAGTATTTTCTTTTTCTTTTTGAATAATGGCCTTGAAATATTCCTTGTGGAAATGTTGCAAGGCCATAGCCGCAAAATCAAGTTCGGGTTCACACCCCTTTTGCAAAAATAACCAAAAAATATCAAATTTTTGATTTTGTTATAAATAAGTCGGGTGATGCTATTCTTGCTTAAAATAAGCCAAATGTCCCTCAAAAAGACGCCGGAAGGCTGTTTTTGCAAGAATAGCCACTTTGAGTCATTTGTAAATAATTTTGACACAGCCTTGAAATATTCCCTCGCGGAAATGTCGAAAGGCTGTATCCGCAAAAAATTAAGTTTGAGTCATCGCTCAACTTTTCAAAAAATATCTACGTTATCAAATAAGCCATTACATGGCCGGTTTTTGCTGAAATAGCCACATTTTTGCATTTTAACTTCCTCAGTCTTGTGTTGGCTTGTGTCGGTGCTGAACGATGCCCCATAGGCCCCAGGATAAAATTTTTGAATTTGCATCTTCTTAAATAAAATTTTGCAAAAAGAGCCACTTTGTCCAAATAAGCCATTACATGGCCAATTTATGAAAAATAGTCTTGTGTTGGTTTATGGCGATGCTGAACGATGCCCCATGAGCCACAGGATAAAAAAAATTTCAAGTTTATCTTTCTTAAATAAATTTTGCAAAAATAGTCATTTTGTCAAATAAGCCATTATGTGGCCAATTTTATAGAAATAGTCATAATTGACACCAAAAATATTTTTATTCTTGTAGAAATCTCTGGCACAAGATGTGAAAGTTTTTTTTATCAGAGTTTGTAGTTAGAGTCGGCTTTTATAATTTTCCTTCAAAGAAAAAAAAATCAAATATACCTGCATATTGCAGCCTTTCTAGCCACTCGAGTAGCTCAATTACTCATCCCCCAGCTATGCTTTCCCAACACTACTTCCATCCCCAACCGCACTACTCTCCCGGGGGCACCCAAAATCGTACTTCACCTTCCATGTACCCAATTCCACAAAAAGCCTACCGACCCCCACAAACATACCGAAACTCCCATGGGTCAGGTTTCAAGCCAAACAAGGCGTTTAGGGAGGAAAGGTTGCTGAAGCGAGAAAAAGCTTTCACCCCTATCGGAGAATCTTATGCGAGTTTGTTCGAAAGGTTGAATCATGTTGGCTTGATTAAGCCGCTCGCCGGATGTATTCCAAATCCTCTTGCAAGAAGCTTCGATCCTACTGCACGATGTGTATACCACTCCAATGCTCAGGGGCATGGTGTTGAAAGATGTTGGAATTTGAAAGAGGAAATAGAAAGAATGATTCAGGCAGGAATGATTGCGGTCCAAGACACTGGCACCCTGAACATTACACAGAATCCTCTACCTGCATGTGACGTTGCGCATTTTGTGGGGACGATGCCCGATGACGAGGGTTGAAGAGATTTTTCTTTGGAAGCCGAGAATATTGAAATAGAAAGCGATCTTAATGCAGAATACGGTGGCTAAGATGCCATGCTTGTCAATTGGGAAGGTGCTCAACTCTTGGAGTTTTGGTAGTTTTATTTTGGTGTCGTTTCTGTTACCCGGGTTATTTCAGGGTTGTAATCCGGACGTTGTCTTGAGAGTCAAAACCCTTCTATCTTTTCTTTGTTTAGTAATAAAAATTGTTTTGTGCCGTCTAGGTTTGTAATTCTAGTCTAGTCTGTTCGTTTTGTTGTTGTTTCAACCCATCAGTTTAGTACAACTCTTTGTTTCCCATCATTCCTAGTCAGTCCATTTCTGATCACTTTGCATTTTTTCTCATACTGACTTTAGCAACATGACATGCACATAATTCTAAGCCTGGTTTTTAAAAGTCAATGAAACAATGTTGAAGATGTAATGATACTCGGAAGAAATAAAAACATATTGGAATATTGTGAAGCCGGAATCAAGTGAACATTGGGGAAAGCGTAACATAAAGAAATGCCTTGGAAATGCATCATCAATTTAAAGCCAAAGGCAAAAATACCCCAAAGCTAAGGAACCATTCGTGGTATCGAGATTGTTGCCCAATGGCACCGAGAATCGTCAAATACCGAAGGCAAATATGTGAATCGGTCGAAAGGTGTTTAAATGTGTAGTTTGTACTTGGTAGGTCTCGAAGATTGGAATGACGAAGGCATTTTATTCGGCTATCCAAACACTTTATCCATTGTTATCCCTTCGAGCCTTATTATATTTTCTTTCATATCCCTCTTTCGGAATCAACAACAAAATTGAAGATTGAGCGGGGAAATCAAATGGAGAAAAGAAGAAAAAGAAAGAAAAAAAAGAGAAAAAGAAAAAGCGAAAAATAAAAAAAAAAAAAGAAAAGAAAGAAAAAGAATGCAAAGAAAAAAAAATCGGGAGAAGTCAAGATGCAACAATGAATACGGACGTAGTCTGAACTACGTCTGACTTGATCCCGAAAGGGTACGTAGGCAGCCTCACTGAGGTTCAATCACAATAAATGAAAAATCCGAAAATCTAAAAAAATCCCCCAAGAAAAAACTGGGGCAGAAGTTATGGTTGTTGAAAGAATAAAGATTCCGAAAAGTTATAATTTTATCCTACGATGAAATATTTTGAGCCTTTATCCCAACCAAAAGCCTACATTACAGTCCAAAGGAAGACCTTCCTATCAATCTTCAAGAAATGCAGAGTCAAGCGAACAAAGGTCAATCACATCAGGGGCAATACTCTAGTCCGAACAAAGGAGAATGAAGAACTCAAACCACCACGAGACTCCAAGATGAGAGAAGTCAAAATGAGAGAGTCTTATCGGTGAAAACCCACACGGGCACCGTAAGGCGACGGTGAGTTGAGAGAAAGAAAGATCAAATGAGAGAGGCTTGTTGGCGAAAACCCTACGGGCGCTGCAAGTCGACTAAGGATCAGATCAAAGAAATGAAGTATTGAAGACCGGTTTCACAACAGAACTTTGCAACAAGAGTTGAACATCAACTTTGCTATACGGAGAAGGCCAAAAGTGCATGTCAAGGTCGCTAGAGTCGGTATTCAAAATCCGTTAGGTCATTCGTCTGTAGGTTTCTTGTTAGGAATTGTATTTTCCTTTCTCTTTATTCTTCACACTTTATTTTACCCTCCTTCTTATCGAGTCAGTCAGGTCATAACAAGTATAGAAATGATTTCAAAATTTGCCACCAAGCTTTCCAATTGCACAAGATGGGATTTAGCCAACACGACGATTGTCGCGGGTCAGGGAATGACAAGGCTAGTGATTTAAGCCCACAAGAGCAACATGTGCAATGAGGATCATGCAAGACACAAGGGTCGGCAAAGTGCCAACTCAGGGAAAATATAACAAATTGAAGTACGGGGTTCGAACAGAGAGGGGGTATATCTTCTAAGAGTCAGTCAAGAAACACCCAAGGTTGTCAAGTGGAGTCATCAAAAGAATCGAGATCGAAGTTTGTGGGATCCGTCAAGAAAGGAACAATATACATACCTAAAGAGAGGTGGATTTTGAACAAAGAAGAAGTAAAAATGGATAGTCGGTGAACAGGCAAGGCACTCGAGTGGAAAGCAGTCGCCATCAAAGTTCAAGGCCACAACCAACCACCGCATTTAAACTAACATATTTTTCTTTGCTTTGAAACAGGGGCATAGATGTTATTGGTCCGATAGAGCCAACAGGTTCCAATGGGCATAGGCTCATTTTGGTTGCGATGCGTATCTTACCGTATTGGGCCGAGGCAAAGGGCAAATTTGCGCCAAATTGGCAGGGACCATTTGTAGTATCGCGGGTGTTGTCCAATGGGGCATTATATTTAACAGATGTTGAAGGAAAGTGCGTAGAGACTGCTATCAATTCAGATGCAGTCAAAAGATACTATGTATGATTCCTTTTCAATTATGTGTTTTGTATTTTGTTGTGATTTTGGAATTGAAATGACGAAGGCGTTTTATTCTCTATCCAAACACTTTATCCATTGATAACCCCCTTGAGCCGTAATGAATATATTCTTTCATATCCCTCTCTCGGAATCGCTTTTAGCACAATAAGATCGAAATTGACAAAATGAAAAAATGACAAAAAAAATGATGATGAAAAATGATGAAAAAAAAAGAGAGAGAAAAAGACAAAGAAATCGGGAAAAGTCAAAAAGAAATCCATCTAACTAATGAAGTTGGATGAACTACGTCTGACTTGATCCCGAAAGGGTACGTAGGCAGCCTCACTGAGGTTCAGTCACAATAAAGAAAAAAATCCAAAAATCCCCCACATATTGAAACTGGGGCAGAAGTTATGTTTAATAATTCCGAGAGTTGTAAATAATTTTAACCCTCGTTGAAATTTTGAGCCTTTATATCTTTCTTTCTTAACCCACCCAAAAGCCACGTTACAGTCCAAAGAAAGACCTTCTGATCAATTTTGAAATGATAACAAATACAACGAAGGAGGAGCGAAGCGTCGGATAATACCCGTGGTACAGAAAACAAAATACAAAAGAAAAAAAATGAAAAAAAAGAAAATATAAAAAAATGAGAGAGTCTCATCGGTGAAAACCTTAGCCGGCACTGTGAGACGATCGTGAGGTTGAGAGAAATAAAATGAGAGAGTCTCATCAGTGAAAACCTTAATCGGCACTGTGAGACGATTGTGAGGTTGAGAGAATAAATGAGAGAGTCTTATTGGTGAAAACCTTTCGAGGCACCGTAAGGCGATCATGGGGACTATCAGAAAAGAGAAAAAAGCAACAAAAGAGAGTATCGGTTTGGGTTAAAGGCAATTCAGAGTCTGAATAATGATTGGAACGAACTGGGTCGGAGTTTAAATACATGGCATGGTCGGCGGAATCAGCCAACAAATACCCAGATAAGTTCCGTCATCTCTCCAAAATACCCTTACCTTTCTTTCATTTTTTCTGCATTTCATTGTTTACCCTTTTGAGAGCTAACTACCAGCTCCTGATAACGGAAGTTGAAATAACATTGGATCAGAAAGGATAGAAGATTGGGGAAAGGAATAAAGAAGCTTGGCAAACATGGCCAAAGAAAAAAGAAAACAAAACAAAAATGGAGAAATGAGAAAAATACAAAAAGAGTCTCCAAGGGACGAGAAGTCAAAAGCCATGCAACATGAAAAAGCAAAAACAAAGGAAGCAATAAGAAGTGGGGACGGCAGATGCCAATTGCCAGCAGTTTATATCTAATAAATTTTGTTTCATGCAGGAACAAACTGTCACTAATCACTTTAAAGTGAATGTGACCAATGTGGAAAATTTAAAATACCAAAAAGAGAAAGTCTGCCGAATAAGTGGAGAAATTCACAGGCAAGAGATAAGTTGGTAAAAAAAAAAAAAAAAAAATACCAAAAAGAGGAAGGTAACATCTTTTAAAATCTGCTCCCCGGTCCTCAGGCTGAGGGAATACTTTTCTGCATTCGCATTGCACGTTTAATTTCCGTTAGGCGCCCACCTTCTAATACGGGAATATTTTCTCCATTCGCATTGCACGTTTAATTCAGTTAGGCACCCACCTTCAAATACGGGAATATTTTCTGCGCATCGCATTGCACGTTTCATTTCCGTTAGGCGCCCACCTTCTAATACGGGAATATTTTCCGCATTTCGCATTGCACGTTTAAATTCTGTTAGGCGCCCACCTTCTAATGCGGGAATACTTTTCTGCATCGCATTGCACGTTTAATTTCTGTTAGGCGCCCACCTTCTAATACGGGAATATTTTCTCGCATCGCATTGCACGTTTAAATTCGGTTAGGCGCCCACCTTCAAATACGGGAATATTTTCTGCGCATCGCATTGCACGTTTAATTTCGTTAGGCGCCCACCTTCAAATACGGGAATACTTTTCTGCATCGCATTGCACGTTTAAATTTCGTTAGGCGCCCACCTTCTAATACGGGAATATTTTCTCCATTTCGCATTGCACGTTTAAATTTCGTTAGGCGCCCACCTTCAAATACGGGAATATTTTCTGCGCATCGCATTGCACGTTTAATTTCGTTAGGCGCCCACCTTCAAATACGGGAATACTTTTCTGCATCGCATTGCACGTTTAATTTCTGTTAGGCGCCCACCTTCAAGTACGGGAATATTTTCTACATCGCATTGCACGTTTAAATTCTGTTAGGCGCCCACCTTCAAATACGGGAATATTTTCTGCATTCGCATTGCACGTTTAAATTCCGTTAGGCGCCCACCTTCAAATACGGGAATATTTTCTGCATCGCATTGCACGTTTAATTTCTGTTAGGCGCCCACCTTCAAATACGGGAATATTTTCCGCATCGCATTGCACGTTTAATTTCGTTAGGCGCCCACCTTCAAATACGGGAATACTTTTCTGCATCGCATTGCACGTTTAAATTCCGTTAGGCGCCCACCTTCAAATACGGGAATATTTTCTGCGCATTCGCATTGCACGTTTAAATTATGTTAGGCGCCCACCTTCTAATACGGGAATATTTTCTGCGCATTCGCATTGCACGTTTAATTTCCGTTAGGCGCCCACCTTCAAATACGGGAATGCTTTTCCGCATCGCATTGCACGTTTAAATTCTCGTTAGGCGCCCACCTTCGAATACGGGAATATTTTTCCGCATCGCATTGCATGTTTAAATTCCGTTAGGTGCCCACCTTCGAATACGAGAATACTTTTCTCGCATCGCATTGCACGTCTAAATTCCGTTAGGTGCCCACCTTCAAATACGGGAATAATTTTCTGCGCATCACATTGCACGTTTAATTTTTGTTAGGTGCCCACCTTCGAATACGGGAATACTTTTCTCGCATCGCATTGCACGTTTAATTTCTGTTAGGTGCCCACCTTCGAATACGGGAATACTTTTCTCGCATTGCACGTTTAATTTCTGTTAGGTGCCCACCTTCGAATACGGGAATACTTTTCTGCATCGCATTGCACGTTTAATTTCTGTTAGGTGCCCACCTTCGAATACGGGAATATTTTTCCGCATCGCATTGCACGTTTAATTTCTGTTAGGTGCCCACCTTCGAATACGGGAATACTTTTATGCATCGCATTGCACGTTTAAATTCTGTTAGGTGCCCACCTTCGAATACGGGAATACTTTTCTGCATCGCATTGCACGTTTAATTTCTGTTAGGTGCCCACCTTCGAATACGGGAATACTTTTCTGCATCGCATTGCACGTTTAATTTCTGTTAGGCGCCCACCTTCAAATACGGGAATATATTTCTGCACATCATGGTTTATATAGCTAAAAGCCCACACTGGGGCAGAAAAAGAAAAAAAAAGTAGTTTGTTGTTTTGTTTTGAGCAGGTTCAGCTCGAGAGCAAGAAGTACCATTGAAAATCAAAAAAAAAAAAGAAGAGGAAAACAAGAAAGAAAATCAACAAAAAAAGGAGAGTCAGCATCTCAAAAAATCAAAGAAAAAAGAGACAAGGAGAAGCAAACAAAAGCTAGGATAGGAATAATTGTAATTGTAGAATCATAGCTTAGAATAACTTTTTCATTTTACATTCCCCCCGGTGTAATAAGGAGGTCAGCAAGCAGTAACCGCAACAGCAGCAACAGTAACAGCAAAAAATCGCAGTTTCATTAGTAGTCCCAGCTACCAAAATTTTCTGAACTACATTGACCTGATTCCCTTTTAGCCAGGGATATGTAGGAAACCTCTTAAAGCAAAGGTTCGGTCAAAATTTTGAAAAAAAAAATGCTTCTCACGGAGTGCTCAAACGGGAAACAGTCACAGTCACGGGACAAAGAATGAAACAAGTAACATGTACCGTCCCGGCAAGGGAAACAATAATCATTGTGAGCACGTGATTTTTGCCCTATATGAGAATTACTCCCAAAAATTTAAAATAAAAGAGTTTTGTGTTGTTTGCAATTGTTGTGAATTTAGTGTCATTTTTAAAAATAATGACAATATATATATATATATATATATATATATATATCGCATTTGCATTTAGGATTTAATTCTACAATTAGGAGTAATTAATTTTATCTTACAAAAATGAAAATCACAAAAAATAGGCATCTTTTGCATTTTAGCCTTTAATGTCCAAATTGTGTGATTGTATTTTAATTACCATTTAAAATTAGGTGACAACTATTATTATGAGATTAGTATTTCAAGATAATTTTAGTTTTTATAAATTAATCTTAGTATTTTGGGCTTTATTAATTAGGAAGTTGAATAATGGAGAAGAACAAATTGGAAAAATTTGGATTGGGCCATCTTGCAAATTATGTTACAAGCCCAATCCTAAGAACCCTTACCCAACCCAAAACTCCTTGGCCCAAGAAGAAAATTTCAGATTTTTTTAGCAAAAAATAATCATAATTACATGACATAAAGTAGTGGGGGGCAAGGAAATCAAGGAAGAAAACAAGGAGAGGAAAACATGGATTAGTGGGTTTTCTTTAAATTAAAAAAATATTTTCTTTTTAATAAAAAATCTGAAAATTTTCGAAATTCTTGCCTATAAATAGAAGAGAGGATTTATGAAAAAAAAGGGGGAAAAAAGAGAGGAAAAATAGGAAGAGAAGAAAAAATAAAAAAATTCCCTGCTGTGGTATACACTCGATATACACTCTGGACACAGAAGTATACACGGCAAAAAATTCAATTTTTGAGAGTTTCTTTTGAGAATTGAAAAGAGTTCAAAGAAAGACAAAACAAAGAGAAAATTTGGAATATATTTTCTTTTCTATTTTTTACTGGTTTTTTTTTTCTCCGTATTGCTGGAATTTTCGGGATTGAGGTGTTGAAGCTACTGCTGGTTGTTACTGTTGTTGTTGCTGTATTTTCACCGCCCTGTTGATTTTCCATCTTCCATTCCTTTCAAAACCAGGTACACTTCTCTTATGAATGATGTTGTATTGACGTTCCTGATGAAATAAAAATGGAGATCCAGTTTAAATTCATGCTGTTCTATAGTTTATAGTTTATAATTGTAATTTGTTTATTGTTGTAGTATGTAGTAGCTGAAAAACAGAAATCAAACAAACGATGTAATAGCTTAGTGATAGAGTAGGTAGTATAATAGTAGTAGTATAGTAGCAGTAACTTATCACTTAGTTTAATTAGGTAAAAACTCCTAAAACATAAATTAGCATATCACTTTTCTACAAAAATCGCTAATTATTCATAGTAAGCTTCTTCATAAAAATGAACTCACATAGTTAACTACACTGGCTTGAATCTGTACATAAACGTAAGTAGGATTTAAATCTTAGTAAAATCAATGGTTTAGTAATGCTTAAGTCGTGAAGACAGTTGGATTAGATATTGGGTTTGTGTATTTGAAAAACTGATTTATAAAGTCATCACTCGTATAGCTAGTTAATTTTGTGGATCTAAGTTAGAATCTGAGTAATTTGGGGAGGAAAGAGTTAAATAATGCATCAACCTGACCTGTAATATCTAATAAGATTGATTCAGTAAAACCAGTAGTGTGATTGTACAAACCTATGCATGATTCCCTTTAGCCTTAGATGATCAATAGGTAATTAACTTAACTGTTCTTCAAGCAACATATATAATCGAATTGTTCTTCCTTAGAATTTTCAACTAGTAGCTAATGTAGATGTTAGTATCAATTTATTAATAAAAGTCGAGATCATAAAAGGAGTCTTTTAACTCTAGTCTGGGTATAGTAGATAATTGATTCATGATTTGTTGATAGGTTGTATACTGATTTCTCTTTTAATGAATAAAACATTTTGAATTCATTCTATTTTACATCATTGTTTTGTTTACGTTTCAGCTTTTGGTTATTTCAATATAGCCTGAATCTGTTATATAAAAACGGGCTTAAACTGCGTCATGAACTCTGTCGAAGTGGTCAAGTGCAAGCCTGAAGACTGCCTGGGCTTTAAGGCCCGGGCTGGCCCAATGTTGATCCGGTTAATCGAATGAAGAGACCAGGCCCCCATTAAATATCAAAACCCGATGGGCCTGGAATACTTAGTGTAAAAATCGGTTAAGGGGAAAAACACTATTAGAAAAGCATAGTATATACTTCTTAGGATTGAACTTTAAAATTAACTTGGGATGAGCCTCGCCCGACTTTAAACAAGCGGGGCCCCCATTTAGTAATGTTTTAATACAATTAGACTCGGAAGACTACTAGCTAATTCCATAGTCTTACCCAAAACAATTGAAAGCCGATAGACTATTTTAGGGCACAATTTTAATATACCTTCCATTGAACGAGTGTGCACTTGGTGCGACTCAAATCCAAATCTCGGCAAAGCTGAAATACACCAAAAGTCATAGGCGTACTGGTTGCGGTATGACTCGAGGCGTGTTTTCGCAATGCCGCAAATTCTCTAAAAAAATAATACTTAATGTAAAAAAGCACTATATGTTGTTAAAAATCTGTGATTAAGTCAAGCAAGAGTCGAGAACGACAATTGAGCGACCGTGCTAAAACCACGGAACCCGGGAATGCCTAACACCTTCTCCCGGGTTAACAGAGTTCCTTATCCGGATCTTTGCTTCGCAGACATTTTTAAGAGTCAAAATTCCTCGGATTCCGGATTAACCGGTGACTTGGGACACCATTATCATTCCCAAGTGGCGACTCTGATTAATCTCAATAAAATCCCGAACCGATTGTCCTTTAATTGGAAAAACTCCTTCCCTTACGTTATTTTATCCATTTCGGATATTTGAGCGTCGGGTATACCCTACGAGCGTATTTATATGCTTATTTTCCCAAAAGTGGGGTAGTAAAAAGGGAGGTGTGACAGTCATATCAAGCAATTTTCATGTGAAATCTCATTATTTTTATTGTTTAAGCCTGCTACATGTCTCATTACTGGTGTAAATAGATGACCTAGCATGTTATGCCAAACTTCGCTTGAATCTCTGCTTGTCCTATTCACTACATTGAGTGCACTTATTCTGTTAGCTAAACCTCTGAGTACATACAAGCCTCCTTTGTCTTTACCAATCCCCTTCACCTTGTCATTCCAAAGGTCCTGAAATGCACAAGAAGTCAGGAAAGAAATTGGCATTACATTTCAGCTCCCTTGTCAACTTTGCCACTAATAGCAAGTTAAACTTGAAATTAGGAACATAAAGCATATATGTGATCTCTCTCTTGTCTAAAAGAATTGCAGTACCAATATGAGTAATATCAACTTGCTCTCCAGTTGGAAGATGTACTTTATCTTTATCTATTTTCTTTATGCATTTAACATTTGATAATAGCTCTAAATAAGAGGTAATGTGATAAGTAGCACCTGAATCTACAACCATTCCTTCTCCTATAATTTTTGTGTTAAATTGCTCATCAGACATTTAACCTCACCTGCTCCTGCACTTGTTCCTGGACATCCTCCTGAACGTGTTCCTGAACCTGCCATATTTGCTATGCTTGACTCAGGATGTAATTATTTGTTCAACTGATTTAGAATCTGATTGTACTGGTCATTTGTAAAGTAGTGATATTCCTTGTGCTTAGCAGCTCCAGAAGGGCCATCACTCATATCCTGCATACAAAATGAACTCCCATCTGTATTGTTAATCATAGCCATAGGTTCTCTTCTCCAACCACCTGGGTTACCAGCATTGCCATAATTTCCACCTTGAATTTCAGTGCCTCAGTTCTGTTGCCATCCACCTTTATCCCGTGGTCATTCACCATATATCCTTCTAAGATCATAATCAGCAGGATAACCAACAATCTTTAATAATTTTCTTCAGTATGCCCCTTAAGATGACAAAAATCACATTGTAGGTATTATCTCCTGCCTCTTCCTCATCTTTCTTGCATAGCTAATTGCTCTATCTTATCAGAGGTTACAGCATTCACCCCTATTTTCCGTTGACTCTCATCTTGAATAATCATAACATAGGTTTGATTTAGACTATGTGCATTTATTTTCATTAGAATTTGTCTCCTAGCTTGGTCATATGACTCATTCAAACCAGATAGAAATTGCATAACTCTTTGTGTCATGACCCCAATCCCGGTCGTGATGACGCCCAACACAATTGCTAGGCAAGCTTGACCATTAACACCCTCAGTCCGAGTATGAAGCTCAAAACTAGTTAATTAAATATCATTAACAATAATAAAGCTAAAAAGTTTAACTGATAGATAGAGATCACATCGAGAATCATCATAGCACAAGTAGAACTCCCAAGGACCTGGGGTCTTGAGTCTAGAGCCTTTAAAAATACAGAGTAGTAAAACCTCAGTAATACAGATGTTCTAAAGTGCAAAAAAATAAAAGGGATAAAGAGAGTCGGGTCCTGCAAACGCTGACAGCTACCTCGACAACTCCGAGAAAAGATCTAGAAAGCATCAAATATCTCGACTATGATCCCGAGACACCTGAATTTGCACACATGGTGCAGGTAGTAAAGTGAGTACTTCCAACTTAGTGGTAAAAGACATGTTTATGGCTGACACTAAGAAATCCCGAAATATAACAAAGCAAAGCTATAACCAATACTTCTACATATTTAACGGTGGAACAACAACAAGTAATGACAGATATCCATAGGGGCTCCTACAGCCCAAGCACAATATCATCGTAGCATTCGCTGCGGCGTGCAGTTCGATTCACAATCAGTCTAGTTATATGCATGCAAGCCACACGGGCATAGTCAAATTTATCACTTTCGTTTCCAATTAGTAGGAATTATAGCTTAATTATTTTAAAATCTTAGAAATTTACTAATCATGTTGAGACAATGTTTAACTCAGGACTGATATCATGAAAACATGCTAAACATCATGGAAGCAGTGATAATAATCCCTAAGGGATCCAAATAATCGGCATACAACCCAAATATACTCATTACAATCCAAGTAGGATGTTTACCAACCAACTTCTAGCCAACAACATAGTACGAGCATCACTCAGACGGACTAAGCCATAGTCCCCAATCACAAACGACTCTACACTAACCGTAGAGTATGTGTCTCCCCTCAATATAGCGTCACAGTATGATATACCAGGATTTCAAACCCTCATGTCATCATCTACATCTATTACTCACCTCAAACCGGCCACAAGACTAGTCCTCTAAGCCTTACCCTTTTGAATCAACTTCTTCGCGCGCCGAATTTGATGAAAACCACAAGGAATACGTTATAATAAGCTAATAAAATATAACCCAATCGAAAGAACTCAAAAAATACACAAAAATACGAAGTTGGCAAAACCCGAGCCCGGGGCCCGCTTCTCAAAAACTTATCAAAATTCACATCACTGAATTTCTCGTCTCGCCACGAGTCCATACATATAAAATACACACAAATCGTAGTCCATTTGTCCCCTCAAATCATCAATTCAAACCCTCTTAAGTTTCAAGCCCTAACCTCCATTTTAAGCTTTAATTCCTTGATTCAGTGATTAATCCATATTTTTATGCAGTAATAATATAATCCGAGTCCAATAATTAATACCTGATGAAACCCCTTCGAATCCTCTTCAAAATCGTCCAAGAAACTGCCT
>JASVEL010013809.1:0-151505 GCA_032618575.1 Nicotiana noctiflora | reverse complement strand
CGATTTTTAGAGTTTTTATGAAAACCCACTTCTACTAACTACTTATTATGGTAGAAGAATTCATTCAATCTCTCCCAGGAAAAAAAAAAAAAAGAACTTTTCAATCTGTCTCTCCCCTTCGTCGAAAAAGTCGTCCCCTTGTCTATTCCTCACCTTCCCCCATTTTCCTCCATATAAAGCCCTCAGCTTTTCCCTTCTCCATACACCCAATTCGCCACTTCCTTTCTCTCTCCCTCTCTCCCAAAATCTTACTCAAATTTCCCCTCATCTGTTTAATATATCAAGAATTAAGATTTAAATCTTTCATATTTCAAGAAAATCAAGATTCAATCTTTTTGTGCAGACAACATTGTATAATACCAAAATACCATGTTGTCTTTCACCCCTCTTCAATCCAAGCCAAAACCACCCACCCCCACCTCAAACCCCACCCGTCGGTCTTGGTCTCATCTCACCCACCACCACCTCACTACCCGCCGCCACTTCTCTGCCTCTTCACCCTCCAAAGTCAGTTACCGCCGCCTTAGCATTAATGCCATTGATGCTGCACAGCCTTATGATTATGAAGCATTGGTATCAAACCAGTATGCTCAGTCAACAAGACTCAAGATTGCTATAGTGGGTTTTGGCAACTTTGGTCAGTTTCTTGCTAAAGCCTTTGTTCGTCAAGGTCATGTTGTGTTTGCTCATTCAAGAACTGATTACTCACACATTGCAAATTCTTTAGGTGTTTTATTTTTTCAAGATCCGCATGACCTTTGTGAGCAACACCCCGATGTTATTCTCCTTTGTACTTCAATTATATCTACTGAACCTGTCCTTAGATCACTCCCTATTCAAAGGCTAAAAAGAAACACTTTGTTTGTTGATGTTTTGTCTGTTAAAGAGTTTCCAAAGAACATTTTCCTTCAAGTTTTACCTTCCCATTTTGATATTTTGTGTACTCATCCTATGTTTGGACCTGAAAGTGGTAAGGATAGTTGGAAAGATTTAGCCTTTGTGTTTGATAAAGTTAGAATTGGTGAAGGGGAATCGAGAAAAGGAAGGGTTGATAGGTTTCTTGATATATTTGAGAAAGAAGGGTGTAGGATGGTGCAGATGACCTGTGCGGAGCATGATAAGTATGCTGCCGGTTCGCAGTTTATTACACATACGATGGGGAGAGTATTGGAGAAGTTGGATTTGGAGACAACTCCTATTAATACGAAAGGGTACGAGACTTTGTTGAATTTGGTTGAGAATACTTCTAGTGATAGCTTTGACTTGTACTATGGGTTGTTTATGTACAATAAGAATGCGATGGAGCAGTTGGAAAGGCTTGATTTGGCTTTTGAGGCTTTGAAGAAGGAGTTATTTGGGCATTTGCATGAAGTCTTGAGGAAGCAATTGTTCGGGAAGGCGGAGGAAGCGGGACAGAGACGTATCCTAACCAAGTTGCCCAAGAATGGGTATGCACTACCAGCTCCCTCATCGGAGGCTGTTAAATCTGAGAACAATTGAAGGGAATTCTGGAACTTGGTATGTCTGCAATTTTGTTTGGTGACTTCTTGCTTTGGGATTAAGAAGATATGTTTATTAGCACAACCCATGTAATGATTCGATATTAGCAATGTAACTATGCCACAAAGACATGCTTATTGTGTTGTTTTAATTGAAGATTAAAGCACTAATTCAACCTTCTTTTCCATTTGGAGTCGGGGTTAGGTGTTGAGTTGTAAGACCATCAAAAGGACCATAAACGTTTTGTCCTGCAATGTCAGCCGTCCCTTGATATTTTTGGACCATCTGTTGTAGGAGAGCTACTTTTGATGAGATCAATTATTAGATGTTGAGAATGTAGTGTAGGATGGAAAAAGCAGTTAACATTATTTATCTGTTGGTCACTGGATGTATTCTGTATCTCATGTATTTATGTTATAAGACGAGTTATGTGTTCTTCACCTTTATTTCTCCTGAAGTGGTTTACATTTCTAAGACCGAATTTGCAATCACAAATTTCTTGTATTTAGCATGAAGTTTTTCTGTGAGTCATAAGTACTTGATGTATGATACTTCATTACCATGCTGTTTTCCTACGTGTTATGAGTTTCCATATGCCTTTTTTTTTTTGCAATATTGGTCTACTTTAAGTAGAAGAGGAAGTAGAAGTGGTAGTGTGAAGCAATATTTGGTAATTCTACATTCATCTGAAGGCAAGAGAACATATTGGCGGAATTTGTTAACACAATAAACCATTGATTGTTAGAATGTTCAAGCTCATTGACTAATTTACTTATAAAGTGGAAAGGGGAAGCGGAATTCCAATTTTGCATCCTTATCTTTGCTTGTAAGTTGATTTAAGTTTTGGGAGAGAAAAGAGAAGAAAAGAGATGTATTGATGTCTTAATACTTTTGCATACAGCGGATTTATAGGTTTAAAGAATGATGCATATGCATTTTCCATTTATAGGTTTCAAGAACGATACTTCTAACATTCTAACCCTACCATTTTATTTTAGAAGAATCTAACACTAACACTTAACACGAGTCTGCATTTCCCATGTGACATTTTTCTCGAGTTGTTTTTGTGTTTGAAGGCGACTTTTTGCAGCAAGCATCTGATATATTGACAGATGCTTTCATTCCTAATAAGAGCAGAGTGTTAAAGCTGATCTACTCTTGATTTAGGTGTTTCCCCTTTCTCAACTGAAAAGCTGATGTGTAAACTAAAAAAATAGAAGATTCATATTGGCTGCTAGCAATTGAGATAGCATACTCTCGTAGTTGCCGCATGATGTTCTGTTGCTTCATTTGTTGGTTTAAGATGAAATAGTTGTTTTTCATTTTGTCGTAAAAGAGTAGTTCATTTCCTTTTTAAGCTGCCAGATTACTTTTTGTCTTCTTCAAATTGTCAGAGGCAACCTTATACTCAGATCTATTTTAGCATTCATAGCTATAAACCCTCTACTAAGAATTATCTTTATGCATCTTGTTATAGTTTCTTAGTTGATATGTCAATCTTTGTTTTGTCAGCTAAAGAGAACTTCATTCTGTTCATCTCATTTCATATGAAATCTGAATCCCAACTTGCCTGAAGAAAAGCATCGAAGCGTCCTTTTTACTCTAATGAAAAAGTGCTTTTATAGTTGATGCTCTAATCGAGCGGTTGAGACATGAGTAACAATTAGAGATCCCAAGTTCTAATCCAGCTAGAAACCTTAATGAGTGCTCATTTGTTTCCACCTTGGTGGGTAGCTTTACCAGACACCTGTGCTTGTAGGGTGTAGCAATATGCTCGATGGATTTATTCAGGTGCCCCCAAGATGACCCCAGCACCACCCCGTAAAATTGTATTTTATACATTATGTCATATTCGAGATTTGAGTACTTCGTATCCGAGTGAATGGCATAACTTGGCTAATGATTGTGCAATATTGTCAAAAATTTCATCCCCGGTTGATAACCTTTTTGACGTTGAATCATTTTCAGGTAAGTAATGGCTTTATTAGGAAATGGAGAATGATTAAGACCATAGATGCTCCTTTATCTCTTTTGGCTACTGGTGTATTGGAGAAAGATAGCTAGCTTTTGAAAGTTATTACTTTTAATAGATCATTCTTTCAATTGACACACTTTCCATTAGGAAAATGCTAGTGCCATTATTATTGTGCAGAGCTGCTTTGCAATGCCTGAGATGTTTGAAGGGTTCGACTTTGTGAAACTTGAGTTTTAGAAACCTTCATTAATGAATCTTTGATGAGTGTTTACCATTCCTTGTCAACTTGCTCTCATATTCTGGAGAGAAAAGGGCCTGTCATGGCGGGCTTTGGAAATAACTAGACAAATCTTTGAAGCCTACTTTCTATATATCCTTGTATATGGACCTAATCCTTCTTCTACATAGGATTGAAAATAATGAAGAAAAACTAGAATTGAAGGAAATGGATACTGGATTTGAGCATTCTTTTGTTTGCCATTTTATTTCTACTCCGAAAACATCAAGGTAGAGATTTGCAGCTTAATAGCAGCAAATGGTAGTTTTGTCCCACTAGATGTCATTAGTTAATGGAGACTCTATCTTGGCTTTTACTTTGTTTATTATGTATACACATAAGCTGTGAGACTTTTTGGGCCAAGTTTTCATATATTCTTAATTTGATTGATGATTCTCTCCTTGATTTTACTATAGCTTGTGACATGGAGTTAAATACAAGTTGTATATAACAGTAAATGGTGTAAGAAAATGTTGCATCCATTGCGTATGACTTGAACTGGCAAATGTTACATATTTGGAAGCTTTACGAGTATAGTGTTTCCCCAAAATGTATGTTCAGTTTCTTTTTTTCTCCTCTTAAACAATATAGCAAAGAACAACGGACAAATCAAATAACTTGTCTTGTATGGGGGGGGGGGGGGTTATTTTGGGCGAGGCGATAGGCGAATAGTCATTTCTGAATGGGATTAAGCTGGGTTTGTTGTTGTTGTTGTAGTAGTCATTTCTGAGTCGCCTATACTCTTTTGCCTCTTCAATGTTGCATCAGCTGTCGGTACATATCATTGTGTGAGTTGAGCCCATGAATTCACGCGTCATGTCGACTGCCCTGGAAAATTATCACCATTATCACAATGGCATTCATGGAATCTTCATTATACCTCTCTTAGTATTTGACAATATCAAGGTCAATTTTGAGATTATGCTGATCCGTTGGTCCCTAACATAATTCTCTAGCCATGTGAAGGAAAACTGGTTGATGTATGGTGCATATTCTTCAGGCAAAGCTCTCTTTGTTTCATGCTTGCTTTAAGCTGCAGTATTGCGCCACACTTGAAAAGAGTATTACAGCTGACGTATCTTGAGCATACAATTGCTGCTTCATCTGGTCTTCTTCCTTGCTAATAGTGTGGAAGAATCCATCAAATAAAGTTTGGAGAATAATTCAACCTAGTTTTGACCTTTCTTGTCTACTTCTAGCATAAGGAAAAATGACCAGAGCGTTTCCTTTCTTTGCGAGTTTGTTGCCATCCTGCGCACTTGTCTCTTGAAAATGCCATTATGCATGATCTGCATGCAACAAAGACTTCCTAGGTCAAGATTTAGGCTGCAGTGAAGGCCATTTTGGTTCATGTTTAGTATACCTCAAACTTCTTTGTCTTGCAACAGGAAGTAAAGACTTAGCTATCAGTTTGTGGATTTACCGCAAGTATGAAATTTGGGCCTTGGACGTCCTGTAATATTTCTCCACACTGGTCCAGAAAGCAGTTCTCCTCCAAGTTCAGTTGCCGTGGCCTTGAGGATAATCTCAGTCAAAGACTTCTACTTTTTGATGTGTTTTCCTAACATTTTCCTGCCAGGTAATGTGTTAGACGAGGATTTGTTTTAAGAGTAGGCTTGTAGCTTTTGTTTCTGGGTAAAAGTTCATATACCTAAAACATTTTGGATTTTAGGGGCCAGAAGGTCTACTTTCTTTATTCTTCAGAATTACATTAATAGAATCTGATCGATCCGATCAAGCATTTGTTTTTCTGGGAGAATTGAACCATTTCCATACATTTCCAAGTCATAGTCCGGCATACTTCTTCTTTTCAGTTGGAAGAGGAAAGAATTAATTGCTAATTTGATGCACTTTGTCAAGTTATGAGTTTGCCATTTCATGAATTATTCTCTGAACTCTCATGTAATTCTCCCATATGTTACTCTTTGCTGACAAATACGCAAAGAGGACGGCAGATAGCTCTTATCTTACCAACAGAGTAAATAAGTACCACTTATTTCATGTATATTTTACCTTTTTGTTTTTCTTTTTAAAATCCTTCCCTTTACTAATGTTTAATGTGTTTCCCTGGATTTTACCCTATTATATTTACAACTTTTTCCTTCGTTGCGTCGTTCTTGTTGTTGTGTCTTTGTTATTCTTGTTGCTGTTAATGTTTGTTGCTTCTTTTTTTAACTGTTCTTTGAGCCGGGAATTTATCAGAAATAACCTCTCTATCTTCGTAAGGTAGGGGTAATGTTTGCGTACACATTACCCTCCCAGGTCCCACTTATGGGATACACTGGGTTTGTTATTGTTGTTTACAACTTCTTCCCTTTACTTGTGTCGCTCCACCCAAAACGAAAAAAACTTCCAGTATGCATATATTGCATTTTGTGAATTTTCTTGTTCACTTATTTGCTTGGATAACTTAGAAAAAGTCCGATTTCAAGTTCAGAAACTGGATGAAGGGTTTTTTTTTTTTTTTTTGGGGTGAGAAAAACCACAGGAATGAACTGAAGTGGCTTGTTTTTTAATAATTAGCTGGTTGTTTGTAAATCTTATTTCTCTTTAGTTCTTACCTTAATGTAGATTCTGGTCAAACATTGACAAGATGGCAATAACTCTACGTATAAAAACAAACGTTCAACATGGGAAGATAAACATCTGGTCTTCACAAGTATTGCTCAGATTATTCTCATATAACAAAAGTATCGTTCACGCTATTTTATAGGATTCATGAGTTACAGCATACAACTAGCACCGTGTAAAGCGCGAAAAGATGAGAGCGAGGCGCTATATACTTTAGATTTTCACAACATCAATTGGTCTCTTTTCTTGCTGGTAGTATTGGAAATAAGTTGCAAGATAATCCTTCGCTGTCTTGTATAATCGCGGCCTTTTATCATCTATGAGCTCCTCAACAGGCTCGATGTCAATCCCGGATTCTGGGCTACAGAATATAGCCACAGTGATCCTTTCTTTCTCTGAGTTTGTCACAGCTCTGTGCACGGGGCTCTTAAGAAGTCCGTTACTCATTATCTGTAGGTAGTAGATATTGATCAAGATTAGAGAATTGGAGTTGAATTCACTTGTACTTGAAAATAGGATCATTTTAGTACCTCTACTTGATCACCAACAATGACAAGGAGGGCATAAGGCATGATGGGCACTCGGTACCATTTATTGTCTTTCAGTACTTGAAGGCCTTCAACTTCTTTATCTTGTAAGAGAATGGTAATGGCCGTTCCATCTGCATGGGGTTTGAGGCCACGAACAAGTTTTGGCCTCGGGCATGGAGGGTAAAAATTAAATCTTGCATATATTACTGGCCTGTCTCCATATTGTTTCAGAAATCGATCAGCCGGCAAGTTCAAACACCTTGCCGTGGACTTGAGGAGCTCTTCCGCTATCAGTTTTGATCTGCTGGTATATTCTTCTAAAATTTCTCTGTAAATAGAGGGTTTAGCCTAATTACATGCATTGACAGTTCAAAATTTTACTCTATCAGTATATTTTAACCACAATTATAACAGGTTACATGTTCCATTTTCTAGGTTACTAATTCCACTTATTGTGGACAGTTTACCTATAGTTATTTTTAGGTGATTTGATTATGTATAAATCTTTTTAAACTATCAGCATATAAAAGTTAAACTCGTGAAGAAAGAGTGGCAAGTGCCCAATATTATGCACTGGAGGTTAAACATTAGGTTGCTGTTATTTCCAAAGGTAGAGACAGAAATACCTAAATGACTCGGGATTTTCGGGCCAATACTTGAGCTTTCGCTCATTTTCTGGATGGAGTTTGAGATATATTCGGTCATTCCAATCGAGAGTTTGATTTTCATATAGAACCATGTCATTTCCATATCCATCAATGTCATCTGCTGCTCTTGCACATTTTTGCTTCTCTTCCATTGATAGTCTGAAGAATTGTCTTGAAACTTTGTGCACTTCATCTATGAGTGATTCTTCAATTCCATGGTTTATTGCCTGAAACTTTATGCTTTTCTTAGAATGTGCTAAAAGTACTCAACAGAGCTCGAAAGATGCAGTTTAAGGGTAGCCTAGTGCACTAAGCTTCCGCTATGCGCGAGGTCCGGGGAAGGGTCGGACCACAATGGTTTATTGTAGCAAGGCTGTTTTCAGGGCTTGAACCCGTGACCTCTTATTTGCATGGCAGCAACTTTACCAGTTATGCCAAGGCTCCCATCTAAAGATGCAGTTTAACAATATACAAATCTTGGATGCAAAAAGTATCATTATGGTGATTAAGATTCAGTTAGATATTCAAACCTGAAAACAACCCCATGAGCATAGGGCTGATTGAAGTTTTCCAAGTTCCTCTCTGCCACAAGCCGATGAAGATGTCAAAACCTTCATATCAACTACAGGAATGTCCATTATCGGTACGTCCTCATCTATGGCTCCATATTGAAAATCCTTGCTTACATACTTGTCCGATATTTCATCACCATCTTTCACTATCTCTTGAACTAGTTTGCAGCCTATATCTGCTGTAATTGGAGATAGTCCAGCCATATTCTGTGAATATTAGTAAGAAAAGTTTCTGGAGATATATAGCGATAGCATGTAGCAGTGAGGTTGATCATTATCTAAATGCTGCGTCCTCTTGTTTTATATTTATAAGCTCATCTCAGGGCTCACATTGAGGTGTACATGTGGTTGCTTTCTTATTGCTAAAGATTACAACTCATTATATGTATTACCACATCAAAGAAGAAGTTAAGATGCTAGGCTGCAAAATATGGCAGTATGTGCATCATCTGTTAAACTTATCCAGCGGATACATATCTTGCCCGGTGTATCGGTTTTTTGTACAAGTGCTACAGCAAAACATACCTGCTTATGGATAAGTGATGTACAATTTGAAGAAACATACAACATTTGGGGTGTGTTTGGTACGAAGAAAAACATTTTCTGGAAAATGTTTTCCAATTTTCCCATGTTTGGTTGGCTTGGACGGAGCGGAATGGATTATGAGAATTCATATAGTCAATCTCAACTAATTGGGATTGAAGTGCAGTTGATTGTTTGGTAGATGAGTTGTCCCGGTCTTATGTTCTCTAAGTTCAAGTTAGTAATGCATTAATCTCGGTGACAAGAGAATTCCTTGGGATAACTTATTTCCAATCTTGCCCTTGCTGGAAATATATTCATCATTGTTTTCTCTTAGTCTATAGTCGTGGCCTGTTAATCTATAGGGTCAATCTGCTTGTTCGTGGAACCTATGTTACGCGGATCCTTCATTTTGTCTTGATGTACTCATGCCAAAGGGGTGTGATAAGATGTGCGTACTTAGTGTAGATTGTACCAAATATTTTCATACATACGACACGCATTATACTTACATTACGTGTACCCATAAACGAATCCTCGTAGCAGAGCGTGGAGCAAAAGAACATCATGGTCATCCTGAGGTTGCAATGAAGTTAATAATGAATCTTTTTACTATCAGTTTCAATCTTCTATTAAAGTCGTCCAAACGGTACTGATCTGTTTCAGTTAGTAGTAACACCATTGGCGGATCCACGTTTATCGGAGCGGTTTAAGGCCTCATTTGTCTTTTTTAAGATTAAGACGTTTGAATCTGAATACATCTAAATATCAAGATGTGTATTAAGACATGAATACTAAAAATTAAGACTGTTTGATTTTTAACATTTGAATGCATAAAATTTATCTTTTTTTGAAAAAACATTAATATTCTATCAATAAAATATGTACTTTTTTAAAATATGATAGTTGTTGGTAGTGATGACTCACGGGTGAATGCCAACTAAAGGCGTTGGTTGATGGTAGTTTTGGTTGATGATGGTGATTCATGCTAGTAGCTAGTAGTGATTAGTAGTGGTGACAATTATGATTGATGATGGTGGTGGGGGAAGGGGGTGATAGTTAATAGTGGCGGTTAGTGGTTTTTGATTGAGGAAGATGGTGATAGGTTATAATGATAGGTAGTGCCGATTATGGTTGTTAATGGTGATGGGGTGGTTGGTTGTGGTAGCTGAGGTGTATAAGTATTGGCTGTGAATGAGAATGATGGTGGTCGGAATGGTGGGATGGTGGATGGTTGATAATGGTGGCGGCTATGATTGAGAATGATGTTGGCGTGGTGGTGGTGGTGGCTGAGTATGGCGGTGGTGGTAGCATGGTGATAGTTGATAATGATATGCGATAACGGCAATTATAATAAATATGTGATAGCATCTTAATGAAGTTAAATTTTTGTTACACATCTTAATCACATAGACCTATTCAGACTCACTAACTGGTTGTTAAGTAAAAAAAATAAATACACCTAATGATTAACATTTAAATAATTAAGATTTAGACTTTAAAATAAACACACTTAATATCTGGAATGATTAAGATCCAAACCTTCATTAAGTGCAAACAAATGAGGCCTAGCTGAATCCCCTTTGTCAATAAATCGTACAGCAAGCGATCTGATGTTTCCGTACATAGACATGTTAGAGATTTTATGCACCAACATTTTACTTAAAAATCAATTTAAAAATTATCTACAATAAACTCGAAAGATTAACCTGAAATAAGAAGGATAAGTGACGTACCAAAACCGCTAGGCTACGTTATCTTCGATTAGTGTAAGAATTATAAATTATAAGCACAATTTAAATTGGAAAATTTGCGCTTCTAGTCCTTTGAATATTGATAAATTTTGATTTTAATCCTTGTAATATTTGGCTACACATTTTTAACCTTCAATTGATTAAAATATGCATTTTTATCACTTCTCTTATAAATCTTCACAAATTTAATAAATTATTAACCATTGCATCATTTAATTACCCTGTGTAATGTCAAGTTTTAATGTTTACCGGAGCAATAAAATTGCAAGAATACTGAAGCTATGCCTGAAATGCTCTCGGCGCATGTTACCCATTTGTAGCTTTTGGGAGCTCAGTTGGAGCTCGGATTCAAGGAGAAGTAACACAAAAAAAATACTCCAATGGCATCTCCGGTGCATCTAGCTGAAGGAATTAGATATGTGGAACAAAGATCTAGTTCGAACACTAAGGAGATACCAAAGGAGCTGGAGATAACTAATACTAAGGAGACAATTACAAAGGGAATCATGCAAAAGGATCTAGGTAAAGCTCAGAGTAATGGAACAGTAACTGAGAAGCACCAATGTAACAATGGATCGAGCAGCTGGAGCAGTATATCCGACGAGAACATGGACGAGTTTATTCAAAGGCAATAGATCGTCAATCAATGGTATGGCTCTTACCTATATTCCTCCGCAAATTGTTGACGGAAAAATGGTGGTACAATTGGAACAAAAGAAGTGGAACCAGAAGAGGAAAAATGGAAGTGTGCTTTAATTGCATATCATTGGGGAAACACCTGGTTCTAATGTCATGAACAAATATATTAGTCAAAATTGGACTAATATAGATACTCCAGAAGTCTATTTCCATGAGGAGGGGTGCTATGTGATCCAATTTAATTCCGTAACTGATATGCATGTTGTGTACTATAATGGACCATACACTATCAGCAATCTACCTATAATTTTGAAACCTTGGACAACATACTTTGACTTCAGTAAAGAGTTCCCTACTGAAATACCATTGTGGGTGAAATTTCCTAATTTGCTTATAAGTTGCTGGGGTAGTAAGTCTCTAAGTAGAATTTCTAGTATGTTGGGAACTCAGTGTTTACTGATGAATGCACCACAAAGCAATCTAGGATATCCTTGCTAGAATGCTTGTGGAGATAAATGTTATTCAATCACTTCCTAATGAAGTTACTGTGATTGATCCAAAAGGGAAATACTTCCAGCAACAAGTGACAAGTGATGTATGATTGGAAACCAGAATTTTATGGAATTTGTCAAGTAGTTGGACACAAATGTAGAGAAAAGGGTGTGCAGGAAGAGCAAAGAGATATGTAGCATAAAAGAAGGAGAACAAAGACTGTCACACAAGAATGGAGATGTAAAGGCCCTATACAACACACTACACCAGCTGAACAACAATGGAACAACCAAAGGAAGTTCCACAGCAGTTTCAGCAGGTGAATATAGTCTGCTCTGAAGATAGAATAGAAGTACAGTCAGGGAAGAACAGAGGGAAAACTTTGCAAAGTCCTAAGTTCAATCTTCAAAATTTTCCAATCCTATGTTCTGTCCCTATAAAAATGGTTTTGGAGTTCTATATGGAGGAGATAGTGAAGATCAAAGCACACCTCTTGACAAAGGAGGTGGGACAAAAACGGTATGATGAATTGGTTAATATGGAATGTTAGGGGAATAAAATAAGAGATATAAGCAAAATGAATTGAGAAATTATTTAAAAACAAAAAAAATTAGATTAGTAGGGCTTATAGAAACTAGAGTCAAAGAACACAATTCAAAGAAGATCATGGAGAATGTTGCTGCAACTTGGCATGCTTATGATAATTATCAAGCTGCCACTAATGGGAGATTATGGCTAATTTGGGATTCACAATGGTGCGAAGTAAACATATTGAGAGCTGAAGCACAGATCTTACACTGTGAAGTTAAAAGCAGGGTGAGAAATATCAATTGTTTCCTTACCATTGTTTATGGCTACAATACAATTGTACTGCTATCACTCTAGTTCCAAAAACTCCCAAACCTAATACCGTGAAGGAGTATAGGCCTATTGCATGTTGTACAGTTCTATACAAAATGATTGCCAAGATCCTTGCTTCTAGAATCAGACTATGATGCCATATATTATAAGTGCTTCTCAAGCTGGATTTATTACAGGGAGGAAAATAGATGATAACATATTCCTTGCTCACGAGTTAGTTAAAGACTATACAAGGAAGAATTTGTCAGCTATGTGTATGATTAAAATTGACTTACAAAAAGCCTATGACTCTGTTGAATGACCATTTGTGAGACATATGTTAGTTGAGCTGGGATTTCCTGATCAATTTGTGTTATAGATAATGGAATGTGTGCAAACTATAAATTACACTATGTTGATCAATGGAGAATAAAGTAAACCCTTTAATGCAGCTAAGGGGTTGAGACAAGGAGATCCAATATCTCCATTCTTATTTGCAGTAGCCATGGAATTCTTGAGTAGGCTGCTCAATGATCTGAATAATGAAAAGAGTTATCAATTCCATCATAAATGTGCAAAACTAGGTGTGACACACCTAAGTTTTGCTGATGATTTACTATTATTTACCAAAGGTAATATGAGCTCTATTTATGCACTTTATGACTGCCTCAAAACATTCTCTACAGCCTCGGGTCTTCAAACTAATCTTGGAAAGAGCAATGTATATTTTTGAGGAGTCAAGAAGGAAGAACATGATAAAATTTTGAATCACTTGGGGGCAATTTGTCTTCACGGCAATTTGTCTTTTAAATACTTGGGAGTACCACTGTCTACTAAGAAGATTACTTTGATGCAGTGGAAACCTCTAATAGAGAAAATATTAGCTATAATTAGTTCTTGGACAGCAAAATAATTATCTTATGTAGGGAGAGCACAATTAGTGAAATCAGTTCTGTTTGGAATGCAAGCATATTGTGCCCAACTATTTCCTGTTCTTGCTAAAGTTTTGAAGATTATAGAAGGCTATTGCAGAAGCTATGTATGGTCCGGCAGAAACTCAATCACCAAGAAAGCCTTGATAGCATGGGATAGAGTATGTCTACCTAAATCTATGGGAGGCATATGACTCATTAACATGAAGCTATGGAATAAGCAACTCAAATCAAGACATGATGGGATATTGCTCACAAGCAAGATAAGTTGTGGATTAGATGGATACATACTTACTATATTAAAGGGAAGCCACTTCAGGAAATAATGTTGTATTTTGTCCTGGGCCCGGGCCTAAATGGGCCTGGCGGGCGTGAACTCTGACGGTCCCGGAGGGTAGAACCGGCCCGTGACAGGCCTAAGCCCATATGGTCCCGGGCCTAGTGGGCCTAGTGGGCTTTTTAATAAAAATATATATTTTTTGTTTAATAATGATAAATTATGTATATATGTTAAGTGTGTATATATATATATATATATATATATATATATATATATATATATATATATATATATATATATATATATATATATATATATATATATGTATTAAGAGATATTCAAAGAATTAAAAAAATGTGTAATAATTTTTACTATTAAAAATGGCATATCTTTATTAGTCTTCTTCCCCCCAATGGAATGAGCACAACAAGGTACTAATACCACCATTAAAAGGAAAATATTTTAAAGAAGATGTGTCTACATTGTATCTCTAACAAATCTCATAAATTCTTCAAGGTTTGGAGGAGGTTCCGTTGGTGGTGGTGGAAAAAAAGCTTGTTCATCACCACTTTCCGACGAAGCAGCATCCTCTGCAAGTTCAGCTATCTTTTCTTCGTAAGCTTCATCCACTTCCGGTTGTGATTCCGCAAGTCCAAAGTTTCTTCTTTCCGAGCGGATCCAATCTCTGAATAGCACTGATTTTTCCAAGCTATCCCTCATAGATGTTCTATAATCACCTATTTGAAGTCTTGCTTGACCGAAGGCGCTCTCTGATGCAACAGTTGAAGCTTGAATTGATGAAATATTGTGAGCCATCCTTGCAAGAACAGGAAAATATTTTTCCCTTAACTTCCACCATTCCAAAAGCTCAAAACTCCCGTCTGGGTTCTCCTTCTCAAGTCCCTACGACAAATAAACTTGAAGCTCATTTAGATGGGAAGTTTCATTATAATTATCTCCTTGAGAACCCCTAAACTCCGTCCAAGATTTAAGTGCCTTCAAGCCCGCGACTCTTTTAGACGGCTGTGAAGTAGACGAAGTAGGGGTTGGAACATTTGGCCTAGAATGTTATAAGGATAGTTGATATGCATTATATATTGTTTGAGTATTAATTTTAATTGATGCTTTTGCATCTGCAAGTTTAGCACGTTCCTAAAAGATCTAAAGTCCTATAAATATTTGTATACCAAAAATGAGGACCTCCTAATTTCATTGTAGGGTTTAACATTGCAGCTACACCATAAATATGGGGGATAGGGAAAAATATTTTTTAAACTTTTCTTTCATTGCATTTATAGCAAGTTGATAAATTTCCCCACCCTCCGAAAAATTCATAAATAATTCACATAAGGCTGCAATATAAACTAAACAGTTTGAAATTGTAACGACCCGACCAGTCGTTTTGAGCCCCGACGCGTCATTGAGCATATTGAGGCCATGAACAGCTTCATTTCAGGTATATTGACTTGTGTGTATGGTCAGAATTAAAATTCAGGAAGTTTGGAGCCAAATCTAAATGGATATTCTCATTTTGAAAGCTTAAAGTTGAAGAAATGAACTAGGATTTGAATTTTTAGTAAATGACCTCAGAATTGGGATCTAAATGTTCTGGCATGCTCGTATGATGATTTTGAACTTGGGCGTATGTCTGGATTTGGTTTTTGATAACTCATGAGTATTTCGGCGTATATGGTGGAAGTTAGTATTTTAGAAAAATTTCATAAATTTGGGTTGGAAGGCATTTCAGAGTTATAGATGTCCATTTGGGATTCCGAGTCTGAGAATAGATCCGTATGGTGATTTTGGAGTTGGGAAAGCGATCGGAAGTGAATTCGGATGTCCGGAGGTCATTTTGAAGTCATTTGGCTAAATATAGGAATTTGAAGGTTTATGAGAAAATCCTACCGGAAGTGAAAATTTTGATATCGGGGTTAGAATGCGATTCCGAAAGTTGGTACACGTCCGTAATGTCGAATGTGACTTGTGTGCAAACTTTGAGTCAATTCGGGTCGATTTTGGTAGGAAAAGGGACAATTAATCTCTTTAAGGAAAGCTTAAGTTGGAAAAGTCAACCCAACGTTGACTTATGAGTTAGAGGGCTCGGAACTGAATTCCGATGATTCGGTTAGTTTCGGGGGATGATTTAAGACTTAGGAGCGCAATCGGAAGTAATTTTGGAGGTCCGGTGAAGAAGTTAGCCTATTTTGGCGAAGTTGGAATTTTGGCGGAATCCGGTCGATAGGTGATATTTTGATCCGGGAGTCGGAATGGAATTCCGACAGTTGCAATAGCTTCGTTAGGTGATTTTGGATATGTACGCAAATTTTCAGGTTATTCGGACATCGTTTGGTCCGGTTTTTGATCGAAAGTGTATTTTCGGAAGTTTTTGGAAACTTAGGCCTTGATTTGATGAAAATTGATGATTTTGATGTTATTTCGGCGATTTGATCACTCGAGCGAGTTCGTGTGATGTTTTAGAGTCAATGTGCATATTTGGTTTGGAGCCCGGAGGGCTCGGGAGTGAGTCAATGTGCATATTTGGTTTGGAGCCCCGAGGGCTCGGGAGTGTTTCGGAGGTGTCTCGGAATAATTTCGGACTTAGAAAATGGGCAGAAAATGCAGAAAAATCTGTCGTGAAACAGTGTCCATGAACAGTGCCCGTGAAACAGTACCGTGAACAGTAACCGTGAATAGTGCCGGAGAGAATATATTTGAGGTCCGAAAATATATTGCCATTTTTGACGATTTGGAGCTCGGATATGGCGATTTTTCGAGGGATTTTTGGAGAAAACAACGGGGTAAGTGTTCTTAACTCAATTTTGGTGGTATAACTTGAATCTATTGCAAGTTTTAGTGTTTAATTTGAGAATTTTTGTTGAAAATGGTAGAAAACCCTCTTGGATAGAAATAGTGATTTCAGGGGTCAAATGAACTCCAATTTTTGTGAATTTGGTATGTACGGACTCGTGGCGAGACGAGGATTCCGGAAATATGAATTTTGAAATTTTTTGAGATGTGGGCCCGGGGTCAATTTTCACTATTCCGGGCAGAATGTTGTAAAAATTATATTTAGCCTTATGAACTAGTTTGTTAAGTAGAATTGATGATATTAAGTCAATTGTGTATAGATACGATTGGATTGGAGCCAAATTTGAAAGGAAAAGGCATTGCCACGGATTGAATTGTTCATAATCATTCGAGGTAAGTGTTTGTTCTATCCTAGTTTGTAGGAATATGAATTTAATTATGAATAAATTGTTGAATAAGAATTATTGGTGTTATACCGGTAATGAAGGTAAATTGTTGAAACTATTATAAATTATTGGTTTAAAAACCGGTAATTATAAATATTGTTGATATAGAGATTATTGGCTAAATGCCGGTAATATATATATAATTATGAAATGGGATCGTGTGGTACGCCGTACACTTATATAATAAGAAATGGGATCGTGTGGTACGCCGACCACGAAGTGATTTAAATCTTGGCATTGGCCATAGTTGCCGGTAGCCTTTTGATATATTTGGGAGCGGGTGGTACGCCTACCACAAGATATAATTATTGATATATTTGGGAGCGGGTGGTACGCCTACCACAAGATATAATTATTGATATATTTGGGAGCGGGTGGTACGCCTACCACAAGATATAATTATTGATATATTTGGGAGCGGGTGGTACGCCTACCACAAGATATAATTACTGATATATTGGGAGCGGGTGGTACGCCTACCACAAGATATAATTACTGATATATTGGGAGCGGGTGGTACGCCTACCACAAGATATAATTACTGGATATATTGGGAGCGGGTGGTACGCCTACCACAAGATATAATTATTGATATATTGGGAGCGGGTGGTACGCCTACCACAAGATATAATTATTGATATATTTGGGAGCGGGTGGTACGCCTACCACAAGATATAATTACTGTGATAGTTGGGAGCGGGTGGTACGCCTACCACGAGACATGAAATGAAAGAGGAAATTGAGACATGAAAGTAAGATTATTTTGTATATCTTGAGTTATTGAATATTGTTTCAGAGCAGGGTATTTCTTTATAAATGTATTGTATATATATATCTATATTGCAACTGTACAGGTTTAGGTGGGTGACTGGCCTTAGCCTTGTCACTAGTTCGCTGGGATAGGCCAGGCACTTACCGGCACATGGGGTCGGTTGTGCTGATACTACACTCTGCGCTCTTTTTGCGCAGATACAGGTTACGGACAGCAGCAGCGGCAGTAGAGACTTGTGGATTTTTCCGACTACTGAGACTACGAGGTAGCCTTGCAGGCGTCCGCAGGACCCGTTGTCTCTTCTATCTATGTTTTTCATTCTGTTATCTCATGTAATCGAGATAAACAACTTGTATTTTCTTTCAAACAATTATGTGTATTATTCTTAGAAGTTCGTGAGTATTGTGACACCAATCTTGGGTAGTGTATCAGATTTTGGAGTTTTCTTTATCATATCTGACTAAGTCTTCCGCTAGTTTTGATTATTCCGCTGTAATTTGTATGTTGTTAATAAGGAATTGGTTATTAATGGAGAGGTAATTAATATTTGGCTTGCCTAGCTTCTATTTAGTAGGCGCCATCATGACCCCGATGGTGGGAAATCCGGGTCGTGACAGAAATAGTTGGATAATATTGTCCGGAAAATACATTTGTAACAACTTGAAAATGTTCAAAAAAATCTATAAGAATTTTAACATTTGTCCAATCTTGGGTTGTAAGCATTTCATCATCATCCACACCCCCAACCCGAGCATTGAACATTGCATTAATTGGGTTCCTATATTCTAAGCAACTACTATACTTTCGTACATATAATTCCATCTAGTGGGGCAAGGTTTAGGAACCTTTCTTTCTCCAAGGCCATATTTATCATATTTTATAAAATACTCCCTATGCCTACTTCTACAGTTAGAATAAAAAAGCCAATTAAGAGCCATTCTAACTTTTTCAATTTCTAAATTTAAAATTCGCATACCATCACCCACAATTAAATGATAAATATAACAAATACATCTAATATGAAATATATTACTAAATGCAGGATTTAATGTTGTTGTAAGAATGCCTACTGCACTAGTGTTGCTAGAAGCATTATCCATAGAAATTGATATTATTTTATCACTAATGCAAAAATATCTACAAATATCTCCAATAGTATTAGCGATAAACTTACTTGTGTGACGTGAATTAATTATTCTATACGCAAGAATGCGTTTTTGCATTATTCACTCCTCATCTATCCAGTGATTAGTAACAGTTAGGTAATCACAATCGTTATTACTTCTACCAATATAAGTGGTAATAGAAATTCGATTACTTATATGACTAAATGTCACACCTCCTTTTGGCGCGCCCCCTACCCCGGGGATAGAAGCGTGAGGGAGTTTTTCCAATTTAAGTGACAATATTCGAAACAGAATTATTCTATTTATTTCAGAGTCGCCACTTGGAATAAATTAAGATGTCCCAAGTCACCAATTTATTTAAATCCCGAATCGAGGAAATTTCGACTTTCCAATGAAGTCTACGAACCAGAAATTCTAAGTAAGGAATTCTGTTGACCCGAGGGAAGGTGTTAGGCACCCCCGGATCCCGTGGTTCTAGCACGGTCGCTTCAATTATTATAAATGGCTAAAAATTATCTGATTTTTGTACATGTTATAAATTACGTGCTCTGATTAAACTTTAAACCGCTTTATTATTTTAAAGAAATGTGAAGAAGGTGTTTAGTGCATATCCAGATGTACATGTAAATGTCATTATTTGACAAAGCATCTAAAATCAACTCACTGTAACATTTAGTATTCCTACCTGTTAAAAAAAATATTTCTATCATTCATATGCAAACAAATAAAACATATAAGGAAGTAGCATCACAATGCGATCACCATTTCGGCATTCATTTTTAACCACTCATCAATATACCCAATTCTTCTCGATTTGTCAAAATTATCTCATTCCAAAACAAAAAACAATATTGGACAGACTTGCCAAACCTGGTTTGGAGGAATTCCAAACTCTGCCTTTTCAGAGGGCAAAAGTCTTCTGCATCTTTTAAGTTAACCAATCTCATGCACACCAATTTACTTAAGAAGAAACAAGACCTTAACAAACAAGAAATAGAATAAAAGAGTTCCTATTTTTTACTTGAGATCAAATTTTGTACGAAAAAGAAAATTGTCTTGACATATGTAAAGAGAGCATTTCACAGATTAGTATGAGTGTTATTACAAAGGCATCAATTCATTCCAACCCTCAAGCATTCATATAATCCGAGAAATACCTGAAAAAATGAATGGAAATAAAAGGGATGAGATCAACAGCCGAGCAGCAGCAACAAAGCATATGAACAGTGCCCAGAGTTGATGAAACAGTAAACAAAACACCAAATGTAAACCAGCAACTTCAAAGATAATCAAACTCAATTCATTCCCGACCAGAAACTAAAACCCCGAGTTTTCAATCGTTTCAACCAAGCTAATCAGATCAGAAGAGCAAAAATCAAGCAGGACTTTCAATACTTTCTTCAAAAATTGCCCAGATTTCCAAGCTATTTTTGGACTTACAAAGAAGCAACCGTTTGATATTTTTCTGAAACTCTTTTTTTTTATAGACTCTCTCTTCTGAATGTCTGTATCTATTGCCAATGAGTCTCTATGTCTCAATGTAATGTGTTTAGTGTATGTATGTTGCCAGTGTATGAATCTCTATTTTTCCAGTGAGTGTTCTCTGTTTTCTGTTATAAACTCACAGGATCCTCAACTAAACTCCCCACTGCCTTCTGTTTTTAGTGTGTCTCAGTTCATCCCCCTTTATAGACAAAACAGAATCCTTATTCAATTCATCAACTCCCCCTTCCAGCCTGTTTTATTCCCTAACCCATGTGCACCCTTTAACATTTTAGTCACACCCCATGTTCTTTCTCAGTTTACAACTGGCCAAACACTTAACAGACTAGAAGAAAACATACTTTGGCCCTAATATTCTCTGACTTTCCAAACAACAGTGTGCTCCCATGTGACTTCTATTTGCCAACACTAAAGGTGTATTAGATTAAGTGATCCAAAGAATATCCTCTGACAAATTACACACCAGCAAACCATTTCAAACTTTTGAATACCAAAACACCCTTGAAACTTCAGTTAGGAATGCAGCTATAACCAACCTATATTCTGAATGCACACTTAGCTAACAATGCCATCTTAAACTCAAAAAACTATCTAGTTATCCGTAAACTCGGCAATATATACACATTAGGATTCAACAACATCCAAACCAAATTGATTAACAGTGAGCTTAAACAGTGAGTCGAACAATCAACAAAGCGACTCAAATTTCGAACAAAACAATGCAACAGGAATCTCCACGAAAAAATAAAAAAAAACAGTAATATTTGACTATCGACCAAACTCTGTATCCGGTTCGTAACGGATTTAAATGACATACAATTGATCGATAATCGATAACAATCAATCACAAAAACAGTGATTCAAGCAATTCTCGGCTAATACTGGGAATACAAAGTTAATTGTTCGACGACGCTAATCGACGCGAACACGTATTCGACAACATAGGTAATCAAAATAAACAAAGACAGAAACACAATTGACCAAATAAAGGTCTTTGAGGAGAAGAAAGAATGGGCGAAATCACAAAAACAAAAATAAATGAAAACTATAAAACAATCAAACTAAAAACAACGAGTAGAATTAAACAAGAACAGAAGGGAAAAGAAATACCTTAAACAGAGAAACTCGGAATTTGGCCGACTCGGATTCAAACGGGCTTGAAATTGTGTATTTGAAGTTAAACGGACTTTAATTGAAATGTTTTCAAGCGAAAACGTTTCAATTAAAGTCTATTAACTTCAATCACTTTTAATTTTTGACAAAAATCCCTAACCCAAAATCTAGGGTTCTTGAACCTTGGTTTTGGGGCTTGACGACTTCTGGCTAGATTTGAATCAAACTAACGGGGGTTTGGTGATTAGGGAGACGAGGTGAAGGTATGGTATCAATTTGGGACGGTTTGGCTTTGGTTGAGTTTTGACTCGAATCTTCAATTGAAGATTCGAGGAGCTATGGATGGATTTGAGGTAAGGGGTTTGCGGATTTGGGTTTGGGGTGTGATGGGGGTTCCGTGGTGTTAGTTAGGGAGTTGCCGGCGTTGTCGCCGCCGGCTTTTTCAGACGAGGAAGCAGGGGCGGCGTTAGGGTTCTGGGGGGGGTGTTTGGATCGTCTCTCAGAGACGATGGGAGAGTGAGGGAGTTTTGAGGGATTTTGGGTGTTTGGGTAATTAAATCAAGGAGTTAATCTTGGCCGTTGGATCAAGGAGTCCAACGGCTCAGATCAAAGGGGAGGTGGGTCGGTTCGGGCGGGTTATCAAAACGGGTAGGCTGAAGGTAATTGTGCTTTGGGCCTAATCTTAATTCCAAAATGGCCCAATCCGATTTTCTTTCATTCTTTTGATTTATTTTCTTAAATCATTACAAACTAAATTTAACAATCCTAAATTACAAAACAAAATTAAACTTATCAAATGTATTAATTAGCCTCCAATAACAATTAAACAAGCATGGTTAAATACCAAAAATAAATTAAAATCACACATTTGGACAATAAATGGTAAAAATGCGAAAGATATATATTTTTGTTATTATTTTTTTTCCGTAAAATAAACTTAATTACTCTAAATTACAAACATGAATTTTATATGCAAATGCAAACATTTTTGTATTTTATATTAATTTAAATAATAGACATGCACACGCAAAAATGCAAGTAATAAGAGAAAAATAACACAAAATCACAAAAATTACGCACAACACAAAACTATTTTTTTTTGTTTGTATTTTTACGAGTAATTCTCATGTAGGGCAAAAATCACGTGCTCACAGCTTCCCCTCTTTGCGTGTAAACTCGAAGAGTTTTCGTGCAAAGATAATGAGCAAATACGAGCGATTTTTGCCCGTTCGAGCACTCCGTGTAAAGCATTTTAAAAAGATCTTGACCGAGCCTTTGCTTCGGGAGGCTTCCTACATATCCTGGGCTAAACAGGAATCAGGTCAATGTAGTTCGGGAGGTTTTGGTAGCTGGGACTACCATGGACTGACACTTCGTTGTTACTGTTGCTATCGTTGCCGCTGTTGCTGCTTACTGCTCAATGACCTCCTTATTATACCAAAAGGAAATTAAAGCTAAACTAGTTATGCTACCAAACTATGAGTTACAAGATTCCTATCTATGATTCTCTTGAAAACTTTATCTTGAATCTTAGCTGATTTGCTGTAGACCTTGATCTGAATCTTGATGCTCAACAAGCTGTACGTGCTTGTTTCTTTCTGTAACATTGAGTGAAACGGAGTCGGCGGAGCTTGTTACTTCAATCAGCTTCTGAGCAATCCGTGCCTTTGTTTACTCCAACGTTTGAACTCTTTTCTTTTGGTTCTTTTCTTCTTTTCTTCACTCTGGATTGATGTTCCATTTGTAGGTTATCTCGATCCTCGCGTCCCGAGGTCAAACCTATTTAGACAACAAAACAAACAAACGAACGAAATTTTTCTGCCCCAGTTTTGCTAGGAAAATTTCGTGAGTTAGTTGTGACACAGAAAGCGATTAAAAAGACTCTTTGGTATTAGGTAAGAAAATCACAGTTTCATAAATAAACGTTCCACGGCTTTCTGGCCGGGATTTTGAAGAAGAGTTTCACGGCTTTATGGCCGGAATTCAAACAATGTCTAACGGGTTTTTGGCCGTCAAACCCTCGGTTTTTTGGCCGGGGTAAAAGTAAATGGCTCCGCAGTTTTTTGACTGGGGAGATCCTCGGTTTTCTGACCAGGGATAAAAGTTTAACGGCTTTTTGGCCGGAATTCAAACAATGTCTAACGGTTTTTGGCCGCCAGACCCTCGATTTTTGGCCGGGGTTAAAGTAAATGGCTCCGCAGCTTTTGACTGGGAGATCCTCGGTTTTCTGACCGGGGATAAAAGTTTCACGGCTTTCTGGCCGGAATTCATACAATATCTAACGGTTTTTTGGCCGTCAGACCCTCGGTTTTTTGGCCGGGGTAAAAGTAAATGGCTCCGCAGTTTTCTGACTGGGGAGATCCTCGGTTTTCTGACCGGGATAAAAGTTTCACGGCTTTCCGGCCGGAATTCAAACAATATCTAACGGTTTTTTGGCCGTCAGATCCTCGGTTTTTTGGCCGAGGTTAAAGTAAAGGGCTCCGCAGTTTTCTGACTGGGAGATCCTCGGTTTTTGACCGGGGATAAGAGTTTCAACGCTTTCTGTCCGGAATTCAAACAATTCCTAACGGTTTTTTGGCCGCCAGACCCTCGGTTTTTTGGCCGAGGTAAAAGTAAATGGCTCCGCAGTTTTCTGACTGGGAGATCCTCGATTTTCTGACCGGGGATAAAAGTTTCACGGCTTTCTGGCCGGAATTCAAACAATATCTAACGGTTTTTTGGCCGTCAGATCCTCGGTTTTTTGGCCGGGGTAAAATTAAATGGCTCCGCGGTTTTCTGACTGGGGAGATCCTCGGTTTTCTGACCGGGATAAAATTTTCACGGCTTTCTGGCCGGAATTCAAACAATATCTAACGGTTTTTTGGCCGTTAGATCCTCGGTTTTTGGCCGGGGTAAAAGTAAATGGCTCCGCAGTTTTCTGACTGGGAGATCCTCGGTTTTCTGACCGGGGAGAAGTTTCACGGCTTTCTGGCCGGAATTCAAACAATGCCTAACGATTTTTTGGCCGCCAGACCCTCGGTTTTTGGCCGAGGTTAAAGTAAATGGCTCCGAGTTTTCTGACTGGGGAGATCCTCGGTTTTTTGACCGGGGATAAGTTTCACGGCTTTCTGGCCGGAATTCAAACAATGCCTAACGGTTTTTTGGCCGCCAGACCCTCGGTTTTTTGGCCGAGGTTAAAGTAAATGGCTCCGCAGTTTTCTGACTGGGAGATCCTCGGTTTTTTGATCGGGGATAAGTTTCACGGCTTTCTGGCCGGAATTCAAACAATGCCTAACGGTTTTTTGGCCGCCAGACCCTCGGTGTTTTGGCCGAGGTTAAAGTAAATGGCTCCGCAGTTTTCTGACTGGGGAGATCCTCGGTTTCTGACCGGGGATTTTGTAAGAAAGTTTTTACGGCTTTCTGGCCGTAATTCAAACAAAATGTCTCACGACTTTCTGGCCGGAGAGACCCTCGGTTTTCTGACCGGGGTCCAAACGGATATTGGACTATCATGATTTGATTCTCTTTTTGGAGTTTTCATTTTCCTTTCTTTTATTCTTCCTTTTGGTATTTTCTCTTCTCTTTTTTTTTTTTTTTAATCATCAACAGATGCATAAGATAAAGCTTATGAAAAGAAACTTCCCTTTTTATGCGCTTTCCTTGTTCCAGAGCCATTTCAATGCTTGCGTACTCCACTTCCTTGGGTTGTACCTTCTTCTTGCGCAATCAAATAGGCCTGCTTTCAACAAAGAACATTTTATTAGTTGAAAAAGTGGTTAACTTTGTGGCCTTGATTATCTTCATTGCTTGATCTTTGCCCCATTTCCATTAAAAACTTTGCTACCAATTGTCTTTAGGGGTGACTTCTTTTCAAACTGATCGGGTTCAAACTCGGAATTCTTTGAGACTCGCCTGTGTGGGCTCTGTCTTTCTGTCTCGTTCCATTTTTTAAAACCTTAGCCTTTGATTTCCTTTGCCTTCTTAATGTTCTTTCCTTTGCAAATGATCGACCATCATGATCAGTCGGGATTGGATCAATACACCACTGAGGCTGGGTATCTTTCTTTGCCTTTCCAACAGACGGAAGTCTGTAAAACCGGTCCTGCTGCCTTTCTTTGTAATAGTTTCAGAATTAAAATTAAACTGAAAGGTGTCACACCTCCGTTTTACGCACCCGCGGGGGCACGAGGGAGTTTTTCCAATTAAAGGACAATCGAGACGGGATCAATTTATTAAATTCCGAGTCGCCACTTGGGAAAATAATGGTGTCCCAAGTCACCGGTTTGATCCCGAACCGAGGAAATTTATGACTTTGTAATATAGTCTGCGAAACTAGAAATCCGGATAAGGAACTCTGTTTACCCGGAAGAAGGTGTTAGGCACTCCCGGATTCCGTGGTTTTAGCACGGTCGCTCAACTGCACCTTTTGCTTTTATCTGATTTCTTTATGTATTTTAACTATCTATTTTTAATGCTCCGCTTTTATTTTTTAGAAGAATTGCGACGTCACAAAAACACATTTCGTGTCACACCGCAACCAGTACGCCTGTGACTTCAATGTATTTCAGTTCCGCCGAGAGTAAGATTTGGGTCACATAAATGCGCACCCGTGTTTAGGAAAATAATTTACTTACAAATCGTGCCGAAAGAGTCTATCGTCTTTATCAACTTTGGGAAAAGACCGTGAAATTCACTAACGGTCCTTCTAGGTCTAAGTTTTTTATAACAACTAATTTGAGGGCCCCGCAATTGTGTATTTTTCGTTTGGCGAGGCTCGTCTCGTTATTATTTAAGGTCATACCTAGCATAACTAAATTTTCTATCGCTTTGTTTTTGTATCAAAAGGAAAGAAAGTCCTAATGAACGTTACTAAGAAAGATTACCTTAATTTACCAATTATACATTAACCGGCTTAGCACCATTTTAACCTATTATCTCGCCTCAAATTTACTCCGCTAAATGAATTAAAGATATGCCTATTTAAAGGTAATTTGAAACCTAATACCACCACTACGTCACGGGAACCGTACCCGTAACCACGACAATTATGCGATCGACTGATATTGAAGCAAGACGATGATACATGAGGGCTGCAAGATGATTTAATTTGTAGCGTAAAAGGTCGATTTGACATACCCCCCAACATTAAATCATGCAAAAAGATTCTGTTTATTTCCTTAAAAGTGAATACAACTCAGAGGTGTGTTTTGGTAAGACAAAAGGGAAATCAGTCCTGCCATGGCTATAAACAATCAATTGCATATGAAAGAGGAGCTTCAAATCACAGCTCATACCAAGCCAAGATATGGGTCGAATTGCCTCTATGCCTTAATGGATTATTGCACAATTAAACAAGTTCAGGAACTGCTTCTTTCATAGTGTTAATTCTGTCGTTCATTTCATGCCAATGTGGTAATTTTAGACTAAGCTCATACTAAGGATTCTGTAACGACTAATGAGTCTTAATCAAGTATACACTGCATTCTCTGCCTTCTCAAGACATCTTATTTCAATACATCTAACTAACCCAACTTTTTAAGCTCAAGACAGTATCACTTAAATCACTACACTTCGATTGATTGTCAAAAAAAACAAGTACAGTGAACAAATGTTTACACAATCTATCCATTTAGATAACAAAAAAAACCTATCAACAAATATGAGTATTTCATTTCTTAGCTCCTCTTCCCAGTTACATCAAAGTGAGCTCATGAATGTGTACCTGGAAATTGACAAAAGGTAGGGGACCAAAGGATCAGCTATGGCAATGAAGCAACAGCAGCAATGAATCAGCAGCAACAACACGGAATAGCAATACCAACAGCAAACAGCCACAGACACAGCACTCAGCAGTATCCAAAACAACAACCACAGCAACAAAAACCAACCAGCAAACAGACCACATCAGTAACCAAACTCAGCTCCAGCAGTGGCCCAAACACCACAACACTCAACAACAAACACAAGCAAAAGCAAACCAGTAACAAAGCCTCGACCAACAGAAACAAACAAACCAGAAATAGGTGCAAGAGATCCGTGTGAACTTCAAACGACAATCCAATGAAACAGTAGTTATCTCAATCTCTCTATCACTGTTTTCTCAGACTAGTTCTCTAAAAATGTTCTCTATCACTGTTTTTGCTCTCCAGGTATCCTGTCTATCACTATATTTCCAGAATACTCCCTCAAAAAATCACTGTCACTGGGTATATCTAAAGTTTTTTTTTGTAGGTCTCCTCTGGATATCCAAAATAATCCCCCCTATATCTTGTTGAATCCTATACTTATAGTTTTTGAATTCCCCATTCTGAATGACTGCCACCAATTAAACTATTACCCCTACCCATTACTATCTCTGCCTAGACCATGCTCTGCCAGCCCACTATCCCCTCTGTTTTCCCACTTAAGCTTGTCCAAACATGGGGTTTTATGTTTAAAATTCTCTAAGTGTAGAGCCTGGTGGGATGCCCTGCTGTAACAACAGGTTCCACTAGTTTAACTCATGGGCAAGGGTAGTTTTAAAACCTAAAAATAATGCTAAGTCTGTTACTCTCTAATTTAAAGTTTAACAAATCCAGATTTTGATCCTATTACAGTCCTAATGTGTACTACCCTTCACTAGTTACACCCTTCAACCTTGAACTAACAACAACCATCTCCAATTCACCAATTAATTAGACAGTCAGTTCAATAAAGAAGGAATCTCGATTCAACAGTGATTGATAGTGTTCAATTCTGCCCTAGAATGCTAATAAACAAAACCTACGAAACTAATCGACCACATTGATTAGTCGATGTAAACATACATAATCAATAACAAATGGGCGATTTACAGTTTGATTTCATGTATTTCAGCAAAGACACAGAACCAATCAAATATGAATTGAACGCTTAACGACCTTAATCGAAACGAATAACTATTCTATAACAAGCACATACAAATCGACCAAATAAAGGTCTTTGGAGATGAAGAACAAAACAGCAAACTAAAGAAGAAACAAAGGATAACAAATTCACCTCATTAACACACTAAAATATGAAGAAAGAAAAAGGAAATACCATGTGAGGAGCAAATCCGCACTTGAACGGACCTCGGACCCATCTTGGATTCAACTCGGACTTGGACTTTCGTTTTTTAGGCCAATGGACCTTAATTGAGATGTTTTCAACAATGAAAACATCCCAATTAAGGTTTATTAGACCTCAATTAGGCAGAAATCGAAATCTAGGGTTCATGGCCGAGATTTGGGGCTCGACCGGTTCTGGCAAGATTCGAGCCAAACCAGGGCCGGCAGGGGTATGAGGGAGGTGAGGGGAAGCTATGGTGTGATTTTGGTGAGGTTTGGCGTGGGTTCGAGTTTGACTCGAATCTTCAAATGAAGATTCGAAGATTTCCGGAGTGATTCGAGGTAAATGAAGGATGGATTCTTAATGGGGGAGTCGAGGTGGTCCTACGGTGTTAATTTGGTTGGGTTTGGCCTACCGGAACCGCCGTGAGGCGATTTCCGGCAGGCGGAGCACGGTGGTAGACGACGAGGTTTAATTCGTCTCTAAGGGAGACGATGAAGGTAAGGGGGTGGTCCGGCTTGGGGGCGGGGTGTGAGATGGGCCTTATATATGAATTAAGAGATTAAATCCTGATCGTTGGATCATTTACGATCAACGACCAGGATCTCCTCACTTAAACCAAACGGTGTCGTGTAGTGTCGATTTAAGACCGGACCGGTCTTTGGAGTGAAACGGATCGGGTATCATGAAGTGATTAAGGCCGTTGGATGATGAGAATCCAACGGCCAGGATCAAACAATGGGGCGATTAATGTGATCCATCGGATCAACTCTGATCGACGGCTTGGATCTCTTCACTTAAAGCGGAACGACGTCATTTGGGGTGCCTGTGAGAGATGGACTGGGAGACGGGTTGTGCTGTTGGATCAAGAGAAGTGTGTAATTGGGTCTGGTCTTCAATTGGCCCAATCCGGATTTTTAACTCTTTATTTGATTTTGTTTTCTTCATTTTGTTTTTTCCTAAATTAATAAAAATGTAAACCGAAATCCTAATGCAAAAAATTATAAAAATAATCCTAATTAATTCACCAATAACAAATTGATGCTTAATAAAATTATCACACGTTATAAAAATAACAAATTAAAATAAAATTACACAATTGGGCCTTAAATGGTAAAAAACATGCAAAAGGTATATATTTTTTGTCATTTTTTTGTTTTCATAAAACAAACTTAATTACTCTTAATTGCAAACTTGAATTTCATGTACAAATGCAGTATATTTTTGTATTTTTTATTTATTTAAACACGGACACGCAAACGCAAACAATAAGAGAAAATTAACATAAAATCCACAAAAAATTGCATACAACACAGAAGTATTTTATTTTGAATTTTTTAGGAGTAATTCGTGCGAGGCAAAAATCACGTGCTCACAGCTGCCCCTCTTTGCGTGGAAACCCGAAGAGTTTTCGTGCAAAGATAAGTGAGCGGATTCGAGCGATTTTTGCCCGTTCGAGCACTCCGTGTGAAGCATTTTCTAAAAAGATCTTGACCGAGCCTTTACTTCAGGAGGCCTCCTACATATCCTGGGCTAAACAGGAATCAGGTCAATGTAGTTCGGGAAGTTTTGGTAGCTGGGACTACCATGATTGCTGTGATCTTGCTGTTACTGTTGTTGCTGCTGTTGCCACTGCTCAACTGATCTCCTTGTTACACCGTGCTAAACAAAAATAAGAAGCTAGACCAAGTTACAGTACTACAAATTCTTATCTATCCTTTTTAACTTGATCTTGTCATGCTCCTTGCCATCCTGCTGGCTCTGATGTTTCTTCACATGCTCCTTCTCCTCTGACAATTGTTGTCTCGGACTATCTTGATTGCCGAACTCTGACCATTGGTTCCTTCTTTGTGATCTTCGAACTATTCTCCTTTGCAATCTAAATCTATCTTTTCTGATCCTTGTTGCCTTCCTTATGCTTACGAACTCGGATTCACGTCGGGGATTTCTGTTACATTCAACCGCTTTCCTCAACCAAATTAAAAATGAATCGCCACTCCATTCTTCAAGCGGGCTCCCTGACTTCAATTACAACTTCAAAATAAAACGCCATTCCTCTCTTCAGGCGGGCTCCTGACTTCAACCTCTTTTGAAAATAAATCGCCATTCCTCTCTTCAGGCGGGCTCCTGACTTCAACATCAACTTAGAAAATAAAACGCCATTCCTCTCTTCAGGCGGGCTCCTGACTTCAACAACATCTTTTGAAAATAGATCGCCATTCCTCTCTTCAGGCGGGCTCCTGACTTCAACAACATCTTCTGAAAATAAATCGCCATTCCTCTCTTCAGGCGGGCTCCTGACTTCAACAACATCTTCTGAAAATAAATCGCCATTCCTCTCTTCAGGCGGGCTCCCGACTTCAACAACATCTTTTGAAAATAAAATCGCCACTCCATTCTCCAGGCGGGCTCCCCGACTTCAACTACAACTTCAAAACTAAATCGCCACTCCATTCTCCGGGCGGGCTCCCCTGACTTCAATTACAACTCCAAAGTTAAATCGCCACTCCATTCTCCGGGCGGGCTTCCGACTTCAACTACTGCTTCAAAATAAAATCGCCACTCCATTCTTCGGGCGGGCTCCCTGACTTCAACTATAACTTCAAAAATAAAATCGCCACTCCATTCTTCAGGCGGGCTCCCTGACTTCAACTACTACTTCAAAATAAAATCGCCACTCCATTCTTCAGGCGGGTTCCCTGACTTCAACTACAACTTCAAGACTAAATCGCCACTCCATTCTTCAGGCGGGCTCCCTGGCTTCAACTACAACTTCAAAATGAATCGCCACTCCATTCTTCAGGCGGGCTCCCTGACTTCAACTATAACTTCAAAATAAAATCGCCACTCCATTCTTCGGGCGGGCTCCCCGACTTCAACTACAACTTCAAAATAAATCGCCACTCCATTCTTCGGGCGGGCTCCCTAACTTCAACTACTACTTCAAAACTAAATCGCCACTCCATTCTCCAGGCGGGCTCCCTGACTTCAACTACAACTTCAAAAATAAAATCGCCACTCCATTCTTCGGGCGGGCTCCCCGACTTCAACTACTACTTCAAAATAAAATCGCCACTCCATTCTCCAGGCGGGCTCCCTGACTTCAACTACTACTTCAAAACTAAGATCGCCACTCCATTCTTCAGGCGGGCTCCCTGACTTCAACTATAACTTCAAAATAAAATCGCCACTCCATTCTTCAGGCGGGCTCCCTGACTTCAACTACTACTTCAAAACTAAAATCGCCACTCCATTCTTCAGGCGGGCTCCCTGACTTCAACTACAACTCACTAATTTCATCCTATCCCGATCACCTTCCTTTGCCTTTTGTACCATTGCCTCTTGGGCCACCTTCTCTTCTGAATTATCTTGTCTTGGAATTGCCTTCCCCTTTCGCCGTGCTACTTTTCCTTTGGCTGCTGGAGATATCTTCGGAACTGCCTATTTTACCTGCTAGTGATGATGCTGCTGGTGAAGTATTCTTTATTTCCTTCACCCCTCATTCTCTCTCGGACTCGCCGGGGGTTGAAATGTCATTAACTGTGGATTACCCTGGCGGGGGGAACCCTTTTCCTCCTCTTTCTTCCCATACCTCCTCTGGGACTCACACCTCTGCTTCCTTAAAAACTTATGGGATATAATGCCGCTGCGGGAATCTCGAAGTTAGTGTTTCATTTTCCCAACAATTGTTGGGGATGATACCGGCTCAAAGATCACTTCCTTGCGTTGTCGGGCCTCCTTCAAAACTATTCTGCTCGGAACTGGTATTTCCCAGAATCTTGCGTTGCTTTCTATCCTTATCCACTGGGTATTTGCTCTCAAGAAAATTTTCGCAACAGGAGAAAATTTTCTGCCCCAGTTTGATAAACTTCTAGGTGGTATGCTTTTCCGCCGACGAACCCTCTTTTCCTGCTTCGAATCAAAGAAATATTGTTAGTTTCAAAATGCAGTGAGTGATCGTGCCACTCTTGTTGGGGCCATTTTCTTTGCTCTTTCAGCTGTTTGGCCTCCCTCGAACTTTGAGGACGACGTTGGCGCTTGCTGGGGACGATGCTCTTTCCACAGATGGTTTCTCATCTCTCCCTTTTATTCCAATCTTTGGTTTGATCCGACTCTTTTCAGCCGGTGATCTGTTGTGAGAAATCATCTTCCGGACGTGCCACATGTGTCCATCATACTCCATAATTCCTGTGAACCTTCCATCAACCTGTCGTTCTAATCTTACTATCGGAACGACTTCTGCCTTATTGCCTCGTTCCACGCCTATTCATTTTCATTATACTGCTTTGGGAGACTTGGTAGTAAGCTTTGAGAAATCAATTTTCGAAAACGGAAGAAAAAGAAAAAGAGCGCTGACCGCAAATGACAAAAAGAAAAGGAAAACTTTTCTGAACTCAAAAAATAGGAAAAACTTATCTGAATGTGTGACTGATCCAATGGTTATGCCGCGCCTTTGAGATTAATCTACCCAGTCTATTCATGTCAATCACTTTCTGATGGCCTCGTTTTGCTAGAAGCACACGGATGTCCCAACCTTGTCTCATGCAGACATCTTGTAACCATCTCGCCTTGTCACCTCATAGTGCCCTTTGAAGGGTTTTCACTAATGAGATTCTCTCATCTCTCTCCATCTCCCGTCGCCTTAGGGTGCCCGTAAAGGTTTTCACCGCAAGACTCTCTCATTTTATTTCTCTCAACTTTCTCCGCCTTAAGGCGCCCGCGAGGGTTTTCACCGTTAAGACTCTCTCATTTTCGCTTTCCTTTCCCTGCGGTGGGGTATCACCCATGAGATTCCCTTTAGAGCATTATCCCTTTTCGGCTTGTGCATCCTGGATTCAATCGAGGGTCGGAAGGTCACTTTTGGCTTTCATTCGCACGATTTGGCATTTCTCGAATACTGATCGAGAGGTCTTTTTCGGTCATTAATGTGGTTTTGTGTGTGAGGCTAAAGAAAAGGGGTTTAACCTCAACGGTTAGCTCATTACAACTTTCGGAATCCACACCATTTTTCAAATGAAACAATGACTTCTGCCCCAGTTTTGTTGCTTGGGGAACTTTTGAGTTTTATTTTATTATGACCGAGCCGTGTGGCGCCTACGTATCCTTCTTGAGGAATCAGGTCGAACGTAGTTCACTTTTTCTTGTGTCTTTTGTTTCTTTTTCTGTTTTGTTACACATCTTCCTTGGTGATTCCGAAAGAGGGTGTATGAAAGAATTATTAAGGCTCAAAGGGGAAAACAAAGGTTAGAGTGTTTGGGTAGTAGAAAAATTGCCTCTGTCATTTCATTCTCCGAAAAAAAATGCCAAAATACACACAGACGAAACCAATCGTTGACAAATACATTAAAGAATTACACATAATATCTCTTTACTGCATCGGAATTGATAGCCATATCAGTGCATCTTCCCTCAATATCAGTTAGACATAGCGCGCCGTTGGATAATACCCTAGTCACAACAAACGGTCCCTGCCAATTTGGAGCGAACTTGCCTTTCGCTTCGGCCTGATGTGGTAGAACTCTCTTCAACACATGTTGTCCCACTTCAAATTTCCTGGGACGTACCATCTTGTTATATGCTCTTGCCATTCTCTTTTGATACAACTGGCCATGACACATTGCTGTTAATCTCTTTTCATCGATCAAGCTCAATTGCTCTAATCGGGTTTTAACCCACTCATCGTCGTCAATCTCAGCTTCAGCAACAATTCGGAGGGATGGAATTTCAACTTCTGCGGGTATTACTGCTTCAGTCCCATACACCAATAAGTAAGGAGTTGCACCTACCGAAGTCTGGACGGTAGTGCGATAACCCAACAATGCAAATGGTAACTTTTCATGCCATTGCCTGGACCCCTCTACCATCTTCCTCAATATCTTCTTTATGTTCTTGTTTGCTGCCTCAACCGCACCATTTGCTTTGGGACGATATGGTGTGGAATTTCGGTGTGTAATCTTGAACTCTTGGCAGACCTCTTTCATTAATCCGCTGTTAAGATTGGCACCATTATCTGTGATGATTATCTTTGGAATTCCAAACCTACAGATGATGTGGGAATGTACGAAGTCTACCACCGCCTTCTTGGTTACCGATTTGAAGGTTTTAGCCTCCACCCACTTGGTAAAATAGTCGATCTTTACCAGAATGAACCTATGACCATTGGAAGGCTGCAGGTTCTATAGGTCCAATAACATCCATACCCCATGCGACAAACGGCCATGGTGTTGACATTGTATGCAATTCAGTTGGTGGAGAATGAATCAAATCTCTGTGTATCTGACATTGATGGCATCTTTGCACGAAACTTATACAATCACGCTCCATAGTGAGCCAGTAATATCCTGCTCGAAGAATCTTCTTTGCCAATACATACCCGCTCATGTGTGGTCCACAAACTCCGGAATGTATATCTGTCATCACTGTTGTGGCTTGACTCGCATCTATACATCTTAACAATCCCAAATCTGGGGTTCTTTTGTACAGTACCCCTCCACTAAGGAAAAATCCATTCGCCAAACGCCGAATAGCCCTCTTTTTATCTCCAGTTGCCTGCTCTAGGTATATTCCTAACCCGAGGTACTCTTTGACATCATGAAACCATGGCTCGCCATCCATCTCTTCTTCTATCATATTACAATAAGCATGTTGATTCCGGACCTGGATATGTAACGGGTCGACACGAACCTTGTCCGGGTGATGCAGCATTGACGCTAAAGTAGCTAGAGCGTCGGCAACCTCATTATGCATCCTTGGGATGTGCCTGAATTCTACTGATCGAAAGCGCTTGGTCAGATCGTGCAAACACTGACGATACGGGATAAGCTTTAAATCTCTGGTTTCCCATTCTCCCTGAATCTGATGTACCAGAAGGTCCGAGTCTCCCAAGACCAAGACGTCCCGTACATCCATGTCCACCGCTAATCGCAACCCCAAGATACATGCCTCGTACTCGGCCATATTATTGGTACAATGAAAACGCAGTTGAGCAATAACAGGATAATGATGTCCTGTTTCAGAGATGAGCACAGCCCCTACTCCGACTCCTTTTGCGTTCGCCGCTCCGTCGAAGAAAAGCTTCCACCCCGGATCCTCAGTTAATTCAAACCCCTCAATTTGCAATACTTCCTCATCTGGAAAATACGTCCTCAAAGGTTCGTATTCATCGTCAACAGGATTCTCGGCTAAGTGATCGGCTAGGGCTTGAGCTTTCATAGCCGTCCTTGTCACATATATGATGTCGAACTCCGTAAGTAATATTTGCCATTTTGCCAACCTCCCTGTAGGCATAGGTTTCTGGAAAATATACTTCAACGGATCCAAACGCGAAATGAGGTAAGTGGTGTAAGAAGACAAATAATGTTTCAACTTTTGGGCTACCCAAGTCAAAGCGCAACATGTCTTTTCTAGATGAGTGTACTTGACCTCGTGGACCGTGAATTTCTTATTGAGGTAGTAAATGGCCCGTTCCTTCCTGCCAGTAAGATCATGCTGCCCCAGCACGCAACCGAACGAATTCTCCAAAACCGTCAGATAAAGAATCAGGGGTCTACCCGGTTCAGGCGGAACTAGTACGGGTGGGTTTGACAGATACCCTTTGATTTGGTCGAACGCTTCCTGACATTCTGTCGTCCATTCTATCGCAGCGTCTTTCTTCAACAGACGGAATATGGGTTCACAGGTTGCTGTAAGCTGAGCAATAAACCTACTGATGTAATTTAACCTTCCCAACAAACTCATTACCTCTGTTTTATTCCTTGGTGGGGGTAACTCCTGGATGGACTTGATTTTGGATGGGTCCAACTCAATGCCCCGTCGGCTGATGATGAATCCTAGCAACTTTCCCGATGGAACTCCGAATGCGCATTTGGCCGGATTGAGCTTGATATCATATCTTCGAAGTCTTTGAAAGAACTTCCCGAGGTCGGCAACGTGGTCTTCTTGACGTCTAGATTTTATGATCACATCATCCACGTACACTTCAATTTTCTTGTGTATCATGTCATGGAATACCGTAGTCATCGCCCTCATGTATGTTGCCCCTGCATTCTTCAAACCGAATGGCATCACTCGGTAGCAATAAGTCCCCCACGGTGTGATAAAAGCCGTCTTTTCTGCGTCCTCTTCATCCATCAAAATCTGATGATATCCCGCATAACAGTCCACAAAGGATCCGATTTCGCGTCCGGCGCAATTATCAATCAGGATATGGATATTGGGAAGCGGGAAATTATCCTTAGGACTCGCCTTGTTGAGGTTGCGATAGTCCACACATACTCTGATCTTTCCGTCTTTCTTTGGCACCGGTACTACGTTAGCCAACCATTCGGGGTATCGAGTGACGCGAATGACTTTCGCCTGCAACTGCTTGGTTACTTCCTCTTTGATCTGTACACTCATCTCCGTCTTGAATTTCCGCAGTTTTTGCTTGACGGGAGGATATGCCGGATCAATGGGTAATTTATGAACCACTAGATCAGTGCTGAGTCCTGGCATGTCGTCGTACGACCATGCGAAAATGTCTTTAAACTCCATGAGTGTTTTGATCAACTCTTCTCTCGGGTTGGGTTCAATATGGACACTTATTCTGGTTTCTTTGACGTCATCCGCGTTCCCCAGATTAACGGCCTCAGTATCATTTAAATTTGGTTTGGGTTTTTCCTCGAAGTGACTTAATTCTTCACCGACTTCTTCTACGGCTTCATCATCGCCGTACTCTGACTCACTCTCGTCACTTCTTATTTCATGCGTTATTATTTCCAAACCTGATTGACTTTCTAGACTGGGTTGATTAATCTTAAGCACGCCATATCATTAAGATCAGTTGAAAGAAGGCTGTTCAGAAAAGTAAAAAGAAGGAAAATAAACAAAATTAGACGCGAAGGGAACAAAATTTCATTAATGGGAACAGTACAAGGAAAAACAAACTTGCAAACTTAAATCAAAATGAACTAAAACAAACGGATTTTACTCCGGGGACAACCCCCCAACATGAAATTTCGAAAGAAAACAATCCAAAACAAACCACCAAGACTCCTTCCGGACAGGGAGAGGAGTAGCCTTCCAATTATTCAGTTTTGCTTTTGGTCCCACAAACTGTATCTCGGCATGGCTGGATCCTTCACCATCCTCGAGCATACATACATCCGCGAATAGGTCCTCGAACTTTCTTAAGAACTCTTCGTCTGGCCTAACCATAGGACCGGGAATCTTTGTCGTCGGATGTCCTCTTGCTCCGGACCTGACAAAAGATTGGGAAAGGCGTGGAATCGGCTTCGGGAGCACCCATGTCTTCTGCTTATTCCTTTTGGCTCGCTGGATGTCCTCTGATGTTGGCTTGAATCCCAAGCCGAAGGTTCCCACGTTTTCGACCACGGATACCGGTTGTATGATTCCTTGCAGAGATGCACCTAGACCTTTGCCGGGTATGAAACCGTGTCTCAACATTTCATGAGCCACCATGACGTCTGCAGTAATTATTCTATCATTGGGAATGCATTCCCCTTCTGGAACTCGGTTGGCGGATACCACATCGCAGATCTGGTACACCCACGGCCCAACATCTTCTTCTGTCTCAACAAAGGGGACGATGGTGCCTGGTTGTAGATCATTCTCTCCATGGACGACGATCTCCTGTTGGTCCCACTCAAACTTGACGAGTTGGTGTAAACTGGATGGAACTGCTCTTGCGGCATGGATCCACGGTCGCCCTATCAGAAGGTTATATGACACTACCATGTCCAGCACCTGGAATTCCATGGTGAACTCCACTGGCCCAATTGTCAGGATTAACACTATGTCCCCGACCGATGCCTTGCCTCCTCCATCAAACCCTCGAACACATATGATGTTCTTACGTATCCTGCCGATGTCCACTTTCAACTTGTCCAGCATAGAGAGAGGACAAATGTTAGCACTGGACCCATTATCGACAAGGACTTTGGTAACCACCGACTCCTCACATTTTACCATAAGATATAAAGCCTTGTTGTGCTCGGTGCCTTCCTCAGGCAATTCATCATCGGTGAAGGTGATCCGATTCGCTTCGAAGATCCTATTGGTGATCTTCTCCAAATGACTTACTGAGATTTTATCCGGTACGTGAGCCTCATTCAGAACTTTCATCAAAGCTTGCCGATGTTCTTCGGAATGTATCAGCAAGGATAGCAATGAGATTTGCGCAGGCGTTTTCTTCAACTGCTCTAAGACAGAATAGTCATGCAGCTTCATCTTTTTCAGGAATTCTTCCGCCTCTTCGTCAGTTACCGGCTTTTTCAATGTTGCCGGAGTGATCTTCCTCAATTCTGCAGGGGCAAAACATCTCCCCGAGCGGGTCAAACCTTGCGCTTCGCAAACTTCCTCCTTCACTTCCTTTCCTTTGTAGGTTGTCGTAATCCGAGCATAATTCCATGGAATAGCTCGGCTATCGGTTATTGGCAACTGTATTGTTGGCTTGATGATGAAAGGATCCATTCGAACGCCTGCTACCGTCAAGACGGGCTTGGTTGCCGCCCCTGGTACAACTATTTTTGCTTCCCCCGGCCTCACCGGTACTCCGCTCACACTTCCCTTTCCTGCTTCTGACCCTCTCGGTATGTCCTTCTTGCAAATAGATGACTCATCAAGGCTCGGCCCCTTTCTCATTCCTACCCCGCTAGACTTGATCATCATTACAGTCTGGGAGGCTTTCTCCTTTCCCTCTTCTACCCGTACCAACTCGATCATGTTGGTCTCATGATGAGTTGGAAGTGGATTTTGGTTGATGTTGGGATCCGCTGGAGTCTGGACCTCAATTCGGCGAGTGTCGATGAGCTCCTGGATGGGTGTTTTCAACCTCCAACACTTTTCCGTGTCGTGTCCCGGACATCCTGAGCAGTATGCACAATTTACTGAATGGTCCAGATTCTTTGGAAGAGGGTTTGGTAACTTAGCTTCAACCGGATTTAGCAACCCTACTTGCTTCAACCGGTGGAACAGACTGGTGTAAGACTCCCCCAAGGGAGTGAAAGTCTTTGGCCTTGGCGCCCTTGAATGCCTGGTTCGGACGAAAACTCGCGCCCGAGGGGTTTCTGTAAGCTCTTGGGGGCGGATAATTGTTCTGCGAGTTTGGTGCACGCCACGGTGCATGGACGGGAGGTGCAGAATAGGACTGTGCATGGTGGACAGTAAAATGGGGATCAGGTGCGGGATAGTAATGTTGCGAGTGGTTATATGGATTGTGGAAGTAATTTTGGTGGTGAGGCTGGGGCGGGCTATATTGGGGTGCGGGGCCTCTGTTTCTGAACCATGTCCCGGACTCGACCGCCGCGACTTCCTCTTTCCTCTTTTTCCCGAGTACTCCTCCGGTACCATTTTGAATAGCTTGGGTGGTGGCTTTCAATGCTGAGTAGCTCATGATCTTGTTGGCTTTCAAGCCTTCCTCGATCATAGCCCCCATTTTTATCACCTCAGTGAATGACTTGCCCACGGACGTTACCAGATGTCCGAAATAGGTTGGCTCTAGTGTCTGCAAGAAGTAATCCACCATCTCGCTCTCTCTCATAGGCGGATCTACCCTTGCTGCCTGTTCCCTCCAGCGGAAACCAAATTCTCTGAAACTCTCAGCGGGTTTCTTCTCTAATTTTAGCAATGATAAGAGGTCGGGGATTATTTCAAGATTGTACTGGAACTGGCCAATAAAAGCTTGAGCCAAATCATCCCACGTAAACCATCTGCTGGGGTCCTGTCTAGTGTACCACTCCAGCGCAGATCCTCCCAGACTCTGACCGAAGTAAGCTATCAGAATCTCGTCCCGTCCTCCGGCTCCTCGCATTTTACTACAAAACCCTCGAAGATGGGCTACTGGATCACCATGCCCCTCGTATAGGTCAAACTTGGGCATTTTGAATCCGGCTGGCAACTGGACATCTGGGAATGGACACAGATCCTTGTAAGCGACACTGACCTGGTTGCCCAAACCGTGCATGTTCCTGAAGGACTGCTCCAGGCTTTTAACTTTTCTAATAACTTCCTCATGTTCCGAACTTGGGAAGTGCTTTTCCGGTTCTGCCGGATTATCCCAGTGAGGGGTGTGTGATTGCGGTTCAGGAGCCCTAAAAGTAGGCTCTGGAGGATAGTAAGAGTTGTCATGGATCGAACATGCGGCTCGCCGGACGGCCTTTGTAGAGTAGCAGGTGGAGGTGCCACAAAAACAGGGGTGACTGGAGGAGGATTTGGTTTGGCTGGTGGAGTGTGGGTGGCATACGGGTTTTCCCCCTGAAAGTATGGATAGATTGGGGCGCTTGTCGAAGGATCGATGGGTGGATGTTCTGGAGCTGAGGCGAGAGTAGGGAGGTTTGGTGAGGACTGTCCCCTAGCCCAGGCTAGGTGCATCTCTGTTATCTGATGTCTCAACCGTTCTACCTCCTCTTTCATGATCTGCATCTCTGATTTCTCTTCCTCGAGACTTTTACCGGAACTAGACATGCTTGCTGTAATTGGCCCTTTAGATCTAGTACGGTAATGGTGGCTGGCCAGTATATTCTGTCAAACCAACTGCTAAACTTTTCTGGAAGTTAACAAACTTGTTAGTTTACCGAGTTTAACAGATATGTTATAGCACGTTGGATGTAATGCACCTAACCAAATAACCCTTTCTACATGTACTCGTAACATGCGTCATTCCAGCTTTTCTCTTTTTTCTCTTTTTCCTTTTTTTTTCTTCTTTTTCTTTTCTCTTTTTCAACTATCCTTGAAAGCCTTATTGTTATTAACCTTCGTATCCTTTTCCTTTCTTTTTTAGTGGTGGTCGAATCTTATGTGGATTGCCTACGTATCACGTCCCCGCGTGAATCAGACCGAGCGTAGTTCTGGTAACAAGATTGTGGCAAAATTCAGTAACTTTTATATCAAATAAAACCTTAAAGTTACAAAACCTGTCTTACAAGAATCGAAAAAAATAGAGAAATGCTTGACTCGAAAAGGGAAATAAAATGCCAACCAACTGACTCAATATTTCAAAATACATTTTTAAATCAGAAGTCTAATGCTCTAAAGTTCTTGGGGGCCCGCGAGGCATCATTCGGCCTTGCCGCGGGCCTTGGTGTGAGGTCCTTGTGTAGTCCCCTTAAATCTCTCATGATCTGATGAACGTAGCCCATAACCGAAGCAAAAAGGGCAGGGCGGGGCATCTGTTCGCAAGCTAAACACTTCATGGTGACATAGTGCCCTATTTCTCCAATTCTGTCCTTGATCATGTCCCTTTCTCCGAGTAGCTGTTCTATCTGCTGGTTTTTCACCCCCAATCTTTGAGCGTTGTTGGTGACTTGGTCTAGGAGCCTGTCTATTTGTTCTTGCAGTCGGGCCATCAAATTGTGGCAACGGTCGAGGTCTGTTCTGGCATCTCGGGCTTGCTTGAAAACCCGCTCCCTGAGGATAACATTTGCTTCCCTTAGACTAGTGATGATCTCAGTGTAATCTTCTTCTATCCATTGCAGGTGAAGTGCATGTTGATGTGCCTCCTTTCTCCAGCTAGCACGGACCCTCATTGTTTGGGCCTTCGACTCTTCCAATTCTCTTTGGACATCGGCAACTTGGCTTCTCAAACCCTTTATCAATTTTTCGTCCGCTCGACTCCTCAATTGTCTGTCAGCATCCCTTTTCATTTGCTGGATTTGAGCCTTCAAAAAGTCATTTTCTTGTGCCAACTTCTTTTTATCTCCCTCGTCGGCGGCGGCTTGCATATCCTTTTCAAATTGGAGATCTTGGACCCGTTGCTCTATCTTACCGATCTTTGTTCTGTAAACCTCTTCCTTAGCTAACCAGTCCCATTGTTCTTGTGACGCTTCGGCAAATTCCTTGAGGTGAGGTCTTTTGGCTGGTCTTTCACCCGATATTTCTCCTTTGTACCAAGTAAGATATCTGGGCGCAACCTCTCCTCTAGCTCGATCATGCACACAAGTGTTTGCCTCTAGATATTGGCATTTGCTCCAGATCTGGCGGACCCTCGCTTCCGGGAATTGACCATCGGGACCAATTTCAATAACCTGGGTACTCAGGTCTTCTTCTTTGGGTACTATCTGGCACCTCCCGAGCTGTCTCAACACCCGATGGGGCGTTGAATGCTTTTAAGTCCCATTAAGAGAAAGGGGGACCTAGCCGCTGGCATGTACACGATTCTGTCTATCCGTAACCAACCCAACGTCCATTGTATTCGACTTGCGCTGAGAGCCTGAAAGTATGCCCTCCATGCCAATGTTCCTTCAGGCAAGATGGTCCTATCAATCCTTGTATAGAATTCGCTTATGCAAGTTTTCTCAACCAACCCATATCTCAAGAATTGGGTGCGGCGACACAGGTGCTCGATCATCCACATCCGTAGCAGTAAATTACAGCCTTCGAAAAAATCTCCTCTGGCTTTGCAGGCTGTGAGAGCTCGATATATGTCTGATAGTATCATGGGAGCAAGAGTACTTTCGCTTTGGTCAAGCAAAGTACTGACGACTCCGGTTACCTTTATATCAATGTTCCCGTCTTTCCTCGGGAATACCACGAGTCCTAAGAAGGCTATCATGAAAGCAACTCGCCTGTGCTCCTCCCATTTCCGGCGATTACCCTTGCTGCATAATTTGTTTTCCGGCTTGTCGAAACCTCCCACATGACCGTACCTTTGATAAATGAAGCTTAGAGTACAAAACCCTTGTGCTAGATCTGGGTTACGTACCGTTCTGGCTGTCTTCAGTGAATCTAAAAACCGGTGTATGGCGACAACCCTGGGGGCGATTAGATATTGATGCCCCAATGGTATATCAGTGTTTCCAATGTATCCGGTCATCTCCTCCACAGTTGGGGTGAGCTCGAAGTCCGAGAAGTGAAAGACATTGTGCGCGGAGTCCCAATATGTGACTAAAGCTCTTATGATGTCCCCTCGAGGTTTTATTTCAAGCAGACCCGTGAGACCTTTCAAATACTTTTTAACCTCATCCTGTCCTTCTTTGCCTAGATCATCCCACCATAGTCGTATTGGTACCGGGATTTTAGTCATGAGTGAAAAGGGTTCATTTTGAATCGTGCTCATCCTGCACGTTTATTTAAAGAAGAAGATCATTTTGGCTGGCAATGATTTTTCAAAATTTACAAATTTTGGTATATATTTTTGAAAAAATGGTAAGTTGGACCCGACGGGGGTTGCCTACGTATCTCACATCCGGTGAGAATCAAACCCGCGTAGTTCGGTCCGTCAATACAAACTATTTTCTTTTATTGACCGACAAAGAAAACACATTTTGTTAAGAAACACATTTCTTTTATTGACCGACAAAGAAAACACATTTTGTTAAGAAACCCATTGTCGGCAAAGTCAACCTTCCGTCGTCTTTTATTAGCAGACTGAACTATTGATTTTTTGGTAAAACACATTTTTGTATTTTCTGAAAATATCTATTCACCCATACTGTTTCCTTTTGTTTTTCGTTTCTCTTCAGTATTTAAAAGTCGGTCAGCATGCAAGTTCGAATAAATGCTTGAAACAAACATGGTATAGCAGGATGGTCTTTTTATTTCAGGTTGCCTGTCCTAGACGGACCCAACCCCTATGTTGAGTCCCCTAAGTTAAATGTAACGTGATGCAAATAAGCGTTTCCTACTAGGGATCCGGTATGCAGTAATGTTATTCTAAGTTCAAAACCTCGGTGCATGATCTAGACTGTGTACCCAAGCGGACAACTCGGGCTGAGGAAGGAGCTCCTTTCCGGGAACCAAAAGGCCAACCGACTTAGAAACTTTCCGAGCCTCTTCATTATTTTGGGGTATGACACTAACAGATTAAGGAGTCTGAAACACAATTGACCAAATAAAGGTCTTTGAGGAGAAGAAAGAATGGGCGAAATCACAAAAACAAAAACAAACGAAAACTATAAAACAATCAAACTAAAAACAACGAGTAGAATTAAACAAGAACAGAAGGGAAAAGAAATACCTTAAACAGAGAAACTCGGAATTTGGCCGACTCGGATTCAAACGGGCTTGAAATTGTGTATTTTAAGTTAAACGGACTTTAATTGAAATGTTTTCAAGCGAAAACGTTTCAATTAAAGTCTATTAACTTCAATCACTTTTAATTTTTGACAAAAATCCCTAACCCAAAATCTAGGGTTCTTGAACCTTGGTTTTGGGGCTTGACGACTTCTGGCCAGATTCGAATCAAACTAACGGGGGTTTGGTGATTAGGGAGACGAGGTGAAGGTATGGTATCAATTTGGGACGGTTTGTCTTTGGTTGAGTTTTGACTCGAATCTTCAATTGAAGATTCGAGGAGCTATGGATGGATTTGAGGTAAGGGGTTTGCGGATTTGGGTTTGGGGTGTGATGGGGGTTCCGTGGTGTTAGTTAGGGAGTTTCCGGCGTTGTCACCGCCGGCTTTTTCAGACGAGGAAGCAGGGGCGGCGTTAGGGTTCTGGGGGGGTGTTTGGATCGTCTCTCAGAGACGATGGGAGAGTGAGGGAGTTCTGAGGGATTTTGGGTGTTTGGGTAATTAAATAAAGGAGTTAATCTTGGCCGTTGGATCAAGGAGTCCAACGGCTCAGATCAAATGGGAGGTGGGTCGGTTCGGGCGGGTTATCAAAACGGGTAGGCTGAAGGTAATTGTGCTTTGGGCCTAATCTTAATTCCAAAATGGCCCAATCTGATTTTCTTTCATTCTTTTGATTTATTTTCTTAAATCATTACAAACTAAATTTAACAATCCTAAATTACAAAACAAAATTAAACTTATCAAATGTATTAATTAGCCTCCAATAACAATTAAACAAGCATGGTTAAATACCAAAAATAAATTAAAATCACACATTTGGACAATAAATGGTAAAAATGCGAAAGATATATATTTTTGTTATTATTTTTTTTTCCGTAAAACAAACTTAATTACTCTAAATTACAAACATGAATTTTATATGCAAATGCAAACATTTTTGTATTTTATATTAATTTAAATAATAGACATGCACACGCAAAAATGCAAGTAATAAGAGAAAAATAACACAAAATCATAAAAATTACGCACAACACAAAAATATTTTTTTTTTTTGAACTTTTAGGAGTAATTCTCATGTAGGGCAAAAATCACGTGCTCATAGCTGCCCCTCTTTGCGTGTAAACTCGAAGAGTTTTCGTGCAAAGATAATGAGCAAATACGAGCGATTTTTGCCCGTTCGAGCACTCCGTGTAAAGCATTTTAAAAAGATCTTGACCGAGCCTTTGCTTCGGGAGGCTTCCTACATATCCTGGGCTAAACAGGAATCAGGTCAATGTAGTTCGGGAGGTTTTGGTAGCTGGGACTACCATGGACTGACACTTCGTTGTTACTGTTGCTATCGTTGCCGCTGTTGCTGCTTACTGCTCACTGACCTCCTTATTATACCAAAAGGAAATTAAAGCTAAACTAGCTATGCTACCAAACTATGAGTTACAAGATTCCTATCTATGATTCTCTTGAAAACTTTATCTTGAATCTTAGCTGATTTGCTGTAGACCTTGATCTGAATCTTGATGCTCAACAAGCTGTACGTGCTTGTTTATTTCTGTAACATCGAGTGGAACGGAGTCGACAGAGCTTGTTACTTCAATCAGCTTCTGAGCAATCCGCGCCTTTGTTTACTCCAACGTTTGAACTCTTTTCTTTTGGTTCTTTTCTTCTTTTCTTCACTCTGGATTGATGTTCCATTTGTAGGTTATCTCGATCCTCGCGTCCCGAGGTCAAACCTATTTAGACAACAAAACAAACAAACAAACGAAATTTTTCTGCCCCGGTTTTGCTAGGAAAATTTCGTGAGTTAGTTGTGACACAGAAAGCGATTAAAAAGACTCTTTGGTATTGGGTAAGAAAATCACAGTTTCATAAATAAACGTTCCACGGCTTTCTGGCCGGGATTTTGAAGAAGAGTTTCACGGCTTTATGGCCGGAATTCAAACAATGTCTAACGGTTTTTTGGCCGTCAAACCCTCGGTTTTTTGGCCGGGGTAAAAGTAAATGGCTCCGCAGTTTTTTGACTGGGGAGATCCTCGGTTTTCTGACCAGGGATAAAAGTTTAACGACTTTTTGGCCGGAATTCAAACAATGTCTAACGGTTTTTGGCCGCCAGGACCCTCGGTTTTTGGTCGGGGTTAAAGTAAATGGCTCCGCAGCTTTTGATTGGGAGATCCTCGGTTTTCTGGCCTGGGATAAAAGTTTCACGGCTTTCTGGCCGGAATTCAAACAATGTCTAACGGTTTTTGGCCGTCAGACCCTCGGTTTTTTGGCCGGGTAAAAGTAAATGGCTCGCAGTTTTTTGACTGGGGAGATCCTCGGTTTTTGGACCGGGATAAAAGTTTCACGGCTTTCGGCCGGAATTCAAACAATATCTAACGATTTTTCGGCCGTCAGATCCTCGGTTTTTGGCCGGGTAAAAGTAAATGGCTCCGCAGTTTTCGACCGGGAGATCTTCGGTTTTTGACCGGGATAAGAGTTTCACGGCTTTCGGCCGAATTCAAACAATATCTAACGGTTTTTGGCCGTCGGACCCTCGGTTTTTTGGCCGGGGTAAAAGTAAATGGCTCGCAGTTTTCCGACCGAGAGATCCTCGATTTTCCGACCGGGGATAAAAGTTTCACGGCTTTCTGGCCCGAATTCAAACAATATCTAACGGTTTTTTTGGCCGTCGGATCCTCGGTTTTTTGGCCGGGGTAAAATTAAATGGCTCCGCAGTTTTTGACTGGGGAGATCCTCGGTTTTCTGACCGGGGATAAAAGTTTCACGGCTTTCCGGCCGGAATTCAAACAATATCTAATGGTTTTTTGGCCGTTAGATCCTCGGTTTTGTGGCCGGGGTAAAAGTAAATGGCTCCGCAGTTTTTGATTGGGGAGATCCTCGGTTTTCTGACCGGGGATAAAAGTTTCACGGCTTTCTGGCCGGAATTCAAATAATATCTAACGGTTTTTGGTTGTCAGATCCTCGGTTTTTTGGCCGGGGTAAAAGTAAATGGCTCCGCAGTTTTCCGACTGGGAGATCCTCGGTTTTTGACCGGGGATAAGTTTCACGGATTTCTGGCCGGAATTCAAACAATGCCTAACGGTTTTTTGGCCGCCGGACCCTCGGTTTTTTGGCCGAGGTTAAAGTAAATGGCTCCGCAGTTTTTTGACTGGGAGATCCTCGGTTTTCTGACCGGGGATTAAAGTTTCACGGCTTTCTGGCCGGAATTCAAACAATATCTAACAGTTTTTAGCCGTAAGATCCTCGGTTTTTTGGCCGGGGTTAAAGTAAATGGCTCCGTAGTTTTTTGCCTGGGAGATCCTCGATTTTCTAACCGGGGATAAAAGTTTCACGGCTTTCTGGCCGGAAAGACCCTCGGTTTTTCTGACTGGGGTCCAAACATATATTGGACTGATATGATTTGATTCTCTTTTTTGGAGTTTTCATTTTCTTTTCTTTTATTCTTCCTTTTGGTATTTTCTCTTCTCTCTTTTTTTTTAATCATCAACAGATGCATAAGATAAAGCTTATGAAAAGAAACTTCCCTTTTTATGCGCTTTCCTTGTTCCAGAGCCATTTCAATGCTTGCGTACTCCACTTCCTTGGGTTGTACCTTCTTCTTGCGCAATCAAATAGACCTGCTTTCAACAAAGAACATTTTATTAGTTGAAAAAGTGGTTAACTTTGTGGCCTTGATTATCTTCATTGCTTGATCTTTGCCCCATTTCCATTAAAAACTTTGCTACCAATTGTCTTTGGGGGTGACTTCTTTTCAAACTGATCGGGTTCAAACTCGGAATTCTTTGTGACTCGCCTGTGTGGGCTCTGTCTTTCTGTCTCGTTCCGTTTTTTAAAACCTTAGCCTTTGATTTCCTTTGCCTTCTTAATGTTCTTTCCTTTGCAAATGATCGACCATCATAATCAGTCGGGATTGGATCAATACACCACTAAGGCTGGGTATCTTTCTTTGCCTTTCCAACAGACGGAAGCCTGTAAAACCGGTCCTGCCGCCTTTCTTTGTAATAGTTTCAGAATTAAAATTAAACCGAAAGGTGTCACACCTACGTTTTACGCACCCGCGGGGGCACAAGGGAGTTTTTCCAATTAAAGGACAATCGAGACGGGATCAATTTATTAAATTCGGAGTCGCCACTTGGGAAAATAATGGTGTCCCAAGTCACCGGTTTGATCCCGAACCGAGGAAATTTATGACTTTGTAATATAGTCTGCGAAACTAGAAATCCGGATAAGGAACTCTGTTAACTCGGGAGAAGGTGTTAGGCACTCCCGGATTCCGTGGTTTTAGCACGGTCGCTCAACTGCACCTTTTGCTTTTATCTGATTTCTTTATGTATTTTAACTATGTATTTTTAATGCTCCGCTTTTATTTTTTAGAAGAATTGCGACGTCACGAAAACACATTTCGTGTCACACCGCAACCAGTACGCCTGTGACTTCAATGTATTTCAGTTCCGCCGAGAGTAAGATTTGGGTCACATAAATGCGCACCCGTGTTTAGGAAAATAATTTACTTACAAATCGTGCCGAAAGAGTCTATCGTCTTTATCAACTTTGGGAAAAGACCGTGAAATTCACTAACGGTCCTTCTAGGTCTAAGTTTTTTATAACAACTAATTTGAGGGCCCCGCAATTGTGTATTTTTCGTTTGGCGAGGCTCGTCTCGTTATTATTTAAGGTCATACCTAGCATAACTAAATTTTCTATCGCTTTGTTTTTGTATCAAAAGGAAAGAAAGTCCTAATGAACGTTACTAAGAAAGATTACCTTAATTTACCAATTATACATTAACCGGCTTAGCACCATTTTAACCTATTATCTCGCCTCGAATTTACTCCGCTAAATGAATTAAAGATATGCCTATTTAAAGGTAATTTGAAACCTAATACCACCACTACGTCACGGGAACCGTACCCGTAGCCACGACAATTATGCGATCGACTGATATTGAAGCAAGACGATGATACAAGAGGGCTGCAAGATGATTTAATTCGTAGCGTAAAAGGTCGATTTGACATACCCCCCAATATTAAATCATGCAAAAAGATTCTGTTTATTTCCTTAAAAGTGAATACAACTCAGAGGTGTGTTTTGGTAAGACAAAAGGGAAATCAGTCATGCCATGGCTATAAACAATCAATTGCATATGAAAGAGGAGCTTCAAATCACAGCTCATACCAAGCCAAGATATGGGTCGAATTGCCTCTATGCCTTAATGGATTATTGCACAATTAAACAAGTTCAGGAACTGCTTCTTTCATAGTGTTAATTCTGTCGTTCATTTCATGTCAATGTGGTAATTTTAGACTAAGCTCATACTAAGGATTCTGTAACGACTAATGAGTCTTAATCAAGTATACACTGCATTCTCTGCCTTCTCAAGACATCTTATTTCAATACATCTAACTAACCCAACTTTTTAAGCTCAAGACAGTATCACTTAAATCACTACACTTCGATTGATTGTCAAAAAAAACAAGTACAGTGAACAAATGTTTACACAATCTATCCATTTAGATAACAAAAAAAACCTATCAACAAATATGAGTATTTCATTTCTTAGCTCCTCTTCCCAGTTACATCAAAGTGAGCTCATGAATGTGTACCTGGAAATTGACAAAAGGTAGGGGACCAAAGGATCAGCTATGGCAATGAAGCAACAGCAGCAATGAATCAGCAGCAACAACATAGAATAGCAATACCAACAGCAAACAGCCACAGACACAGCACTCAGCGGTATCCAAAACAACAACCACAGCAACAAAAACCAACCAGCAAACAGACCACAGCAGTAACCAAACTCAGCTCCAGCAGTGGCCCAAACACCACAACACTCAACAACAAACACAACCAAAAGCAAACCAGTAACAAAGCCTCGACCAACAGAAACAGACAAACCAGAAATAGGTGCAAGAGATCCGTGTGAACTTCAAACGACAATCCAATGAAACAGTAGTTATCTCAATCTCTCTATCACTGTTTTCTCAAACTAGTTCTTCAAAAATGTTCTCTATCACTGTTTTTGCTCTCCAGGTATCCTGTCTATCACTGTATTTCCAGAATACTCCCTCAAAAAATCACTGTCACTGGGTATATCTAAAGTTTTTTTTTGTAGGTCTCCTCTGGATATCCAAAATAATCCCCCTATCTCTTGTTGAATCCTATACTTATAGTTTTTGAATTCCCCATTCTGAATGACTGCCACCAATTAAACTATTACACCTACCCATTACTATCTCTGCCCAGACCATGCTCTGCCAGCCCACTATCCCCTCTGTTTTCCCACTTAAGCTTGTCCAAACATGGGGTTTTATGTTTAAAATTCTCTAAGTGTAGAGCCTGGTGGGATGCCCTGCTGTAACAACAGGTTCCACTAGTTTAACTCATGGGCAAGGGTAGTTTTAAAACCTAAAAATAATGCTAAGTCTGTTACTCTCTAATTTAAAGTTTAACAAATCCAGATTTTGATCCTATTACAGTCCTAATGTGTACTACCCTTCACTAGTTACACCCTTCAACCTTGAACTAACAACAACCATCTCCAATTCACCAATTAATTAGACAGTCAGTTCAATAAAGAAGGAATCTCGATTCAACAGTGATTGATAGTGTTCAATTCTGCCCTAGAATGCTAATAAACAAATCCTACGAAACTAATCGACCACATTGATTAGTCGATGTCAACATACATAATCAATAACAAATGGGCGATTTACAGTTTGATTTCATGTATTTCAGCAGAGACACAGAACCAATCAAATATGAATTGAACGCTTAACGACCTTAATCGAAACGAATAACTATTCTATAACAAGCACACTCGAACAAATAACAGAATACAAATCGACCAAATAAAGGTCTTTGGAGATGAAGAACAAAACAGCAAACTAAAGAAGAAACAAAGGATAACAAATTCACCTCATTAACACACTAAAATATGAAGAAAGAAAAAGGAAATACCATGTGAGGAGCAAATCCGCACTTGAACGGACCTCGGACCCATCTTGGATTCAACTCGGACTTGGACTTTCGTTTTTGAGGCCAATGGACCTTAATTGAGATGTTTTCAACAATGAAAACATCCCAATTAAGGTCTATTAGACCTCAATTAGGCAGAAATCAAAATCTAGGGTTCATGGCCGAGATTTGGGGCTCGACCGGTTCTGGCAAGATTCGAGCCAAACCAGGGTCGGCGGGGGTATGAGGGAGGTGAGGGGAAGCTATGGTGTGATTTTGGTGAGGTTTGGCGTGGGTTCGAGTTTGACTCGAATCTTCAAATGAAGGTTCGAAGATTTCTGGAGTGATTCGAGGTAAATGAAGGATGGATTCATAATGGGGGAGTCGAGGTGGTCCTACGGTGTTAATTTGGTTGGGTTTGGCCTACCGGAACCGCCGTGAGGCGATTTCCGGCAGGCGGAGCACGGTGGTAGACGGCGAGGTTTAATTCGTCTCTAAGGGAGACGATGAAGGTAAGGGGGGTCCGGCTTGGGGGCGGGGTGTGAGATGGGCCTTATATATGAATTAAGAGATTAAATCCTGATCGTTGGATCATTTACGATCAACGACCAGGATCTCCTCACTTAAACCAAACGGTGTCGTGTAGTGTCGATTTAAGACCGGACCGGTCTTTGGAGTGAAACGGATCAGGTATCATGAAGTGATTAAGGCCGTTGGATGATGAGAATCCAACAGCCAGGATCAAACAATGGGGCGATTAATGTGATCCATCGGATCAACTCTGATCGACGGCTTGGATCTCTTCACTTAAAGCGGAACGACGTCGTTTGGGGTGCCTGTGAGAGATGGACTGGGAGACGGGTTGTGCTGTTGGATCAAGAGAAGTGTGTAATTGGGCCTGGTCTTCAATTGGCCCAATCCGGATTTTTAACTCTTTATTTGATTTTGTTTTCTTCATTTTGTTTTTTCCTAAATTAATAAAAATGTAAACCGAAATCCTAATGCAAAAAATTATAAAAATAATCCTAATTAATTCACCAATAACAAATTGATGCTTAATAAAATTATCACACGTTATAAAAATAACAAATTAAAATAAAATTACACAATTGGGCCTTAAATGGTAAAAAACATGCAAAAGGTATATATTTTTTGTCATTTTTTCATTTTCATAAAACAAACTTAATTACTCTTAATTGCAAACTTGAATTTCATGTACAAATGCAGTATATTTTTGAATTTTTTATTTATTTAAACACGGACACGCAAACGCAAACAATAAGAGAAAATTAACATAAAATCCACAAAAAATTGCATACAACACAGAAGTATTTTATTTTGAATTTTTTAGGAGTAATTCGTGCGAGGCAAAAATCACGTGCTCACAAAAGGGATTCAAAGAATAACTATACAAAAAACAAGGAAATGAGTTTAAAGAGAAGCGTCCCTTTCGGGGAAAAGAAGGACTTATCTGGGATGCATGCTGACTTCAAATAAACATGACTTGCTTCTTGGACTGGACGCCTGACCCACATAAACTTTCCAACTTTTTATGAACCCATTGATTCGCAATTTCTAGACCAGGGAACCTTGCCAAAATTCTTTTAGTGAAGGGATGTCTTCTTTTTGGTCGGCGACGCCCTTTGCGGCTTTTTTCCAATCGACCTCTCTCATTTCTCTTCTCACTGTCGCCCGATAGTGCTCTTCGCAAGTTTTCACTAAATGGACTCTCTCATTTTTAGCTTCTCCTATTGCCATCGCCTTATGGTGCCCGAAGGTTTTCACCTATAAGACTCTCTCATTTTGTTTCTCTCAATTCAGGCTGTGTCAGATTTCCGTCAATGACATTTTTCACTTCCTTGCCTTTGCCAATTGATCTGAAGGACTTGCACAAGGTTTTGGGTAAAAAGGAAATTGAATGGAATTACAACTCTGGAACCATCTTGACGGATTTAAACTGAACCGTCATATCATCTGCCCCAGTTTCACTTTTTTGGGGAAATTGGGATTTTTGTTTTGGTGTGACTGAACCTCAGGGAGAGGTTGCCTATGTATCCTTTTGGAATCAAGTCAGAACGTAGTTTGGGAACTTTGTTTTGTTTTGTTTTGTTTTGTCTTTTTTTTATTATTTGGATTCCAAAGAGGGTAGCCAAAGAAAGGTAACCAGCTCAAAGGGTTTTACAAAGGATTTATAGTGTTTGGGGTAGCAAGAAAGAAAGCCTTCATCATCTCAATTATACAAAAGCCCACGTCGCAGGAGGTATCTGTATTGACTGTCGTTTCAAGATTATTTCCTTCAATGTCTCCCAGATACAGTGTCCCTCTCAGTGATATTTTTTGGATGATGTATGGATCCTTCCAATTAGGAGCCAACTTTCCTTTTGTCTCTTAGTAATGAGGAGGAATGCGCCTCAACGTCGGTTGTTCTATTTCAAGATTCCCGGGCCACACTTTCTTGTTGCAAGCATGGGCCATTCTTTGTTGGGATAATTACTCGGGTATTCCCTGAGTACAACACAACCCTTTTGTATGCGAACCAATTTTCTTTCAGTTATTCCCATTCATTATTTCATTTCCTCAAAAATAAACTTTTGTGCATTTCAACTCTTGATTCATTATTCTGAAGTCTGACAGCGTTTTAGGATCTAGGCATGAAGTCCGCAAGCATGTCATGTTATTTAAAGCTGCACGATTTGAACTAAAGACAAGAAAAAAAGAAAACTAAAACAAATCTAAAAGAATAAAAATAACAAAAGAAAAAGAAACGGACGATGAAATATTAATTTCATTTCTTGGAATCGAAAGGATAAACAGGGTTCACATTTGGAAATTTAAAGACAAAAACTAAAAGAAACATCCAATTTACACCCCGAAATAAACTCTGGATGCAGAAAAATACGGCAGGAAAAATTTACTCTGGGCTTCCGCCTGATCGGGAATGGCCTAGCCTTTTAGTTTGGGAGTTTTAGTGTCCGATCCCATCTCGACGGTGATAGTCCCTTTTCGTGGCTGGACCATGTGGGTATCTCAGAGCTTTGCCTCACGTTTTCCTTCACTCTCTTCAGTCATGGAATCCTCATTATCTTTCTCTTGACGGTCCTTAAGCTTTTGCGGTACGCGTCCAACAAACACTGGCTCATTCAACTGTGGTGTCTTAATTGCCCCCCATGCCACATAGGCTTGCTTAGGTGCACCAATTTCCCTTTTTGGTTCTAACTCGGTGATTTTACTCTTCTTTTCCCCTTTCTCTTGTTTCGGGGCCGCCTTGGGCTTCCTTTCCACATCAGCAATAGCAATTATGGCCTTAAGTGCTGGATCGAATTCTTCGTCTCCACAAATCATCCCAACTATCGGCCCATTATTATGAGCAGGCAGCGGATTATTGGTCACATTTGGGACATCTTCATCCTTCAACACAATCTTCCCTTGCTCTATTAAATTCTCCACCGCTTGTTTCAAAGTCCAACAGTCATTAGTATGGTGGCCCTCTGCCTCTGAATGATATGCACATCTGACACCAGCTTTGTAGGAAGGCGCTGCCGGGTTTTGTCTATTCTGAGGAACCGGCTGCAATAGACCCATTTGGACAAGCTTCGGGAATAGATTAGAGTAAGATTCACCAATTGGGGTAAAGTTTGATTTCTTTGGCTGTTCCCAAGGACGGAAGTTATTCTGCGGAGGTCGGGGATTATAGTGGTTCTGGTGGGGAGGCTGATTTCTTGGAAATAGAGCTTGGTTTCTACTGACATGCTGTTGCGGTTGCGCAAAAGGTTGAGCATTCATGACTGCGTATGGTTGAGCGATATAGGCTATTTCCTGAGCAGAGTAATAATGCTGGGGGGTTCTTTCCGAAAAGAAAGGTCTAGGAGCGTGGTGTCTTCTATCACCCGAAGTTGCCATGGATGTTTCCTCTTTCATCCTACCCTTTGATATTCCTCCAGACCCTCCTCGGATTGCTTGGGAGGTTGCTCGAATGGCTGCCTGACTCAAAATCCTTCCCGTCTTTAAACCATTTTCTACCATTTCCCCAATCTTGATCGCCTCTGCGAAAGGCTTTCCCATTGCTGACAGCATGTTCTGGAAATAGTCTGGTTCCTGAGCCTGGAGGAAAGTAGTGACCATTTCTATTTCGTCCATAGGGGGTTTCACCCTGGATGCTTGCTCTCGCCATTTAATAGCATATTCTCGGAAGCTTTCTGAGGGTTTCTTCTTTAAGTGCGATAAAGAATTCCTGTCTGGCGCAATGTCAATGTTGTACTGGAACTGTTTCACAAAATCTCTGGCCAGATCATCCCAGATGTGCCATCGAGATATGTCTTGATCCATATACCATTCTGATGCTATTCCGACCAAACTTTCTCCGAAGTACGCCATCAACAATTCTTCTCTGCCGTCGGCACCTCGCAATTGATTGCAGTATTTCTTTAGATGAGCAATAGGGTCGCCATGCCCGTCATATTTTTTGAACTTCGGCGTCTTAAAGCCTGAGGGCAAATGGACATGTGGGAACATGCAAAAATCTGCGTAAGAAACACTTTTCTGTCTGCCTAGACCTTGCATGTTTTTCAAACTCTGTTCCAAGCTGCTCATTCTTTTTGCCATTTCATCCCGTTCGGGAGCTTTTGGATTTTGGCTTGGCATGAGCTGAGGATAGACATTGGCGGCAAACTGGGCAGGATCTCGTGGAAGGGGTGGCACCGGGAATGTAAAAGAAGAGGAACCAAAGAAAGGAGTATGTGTGCCGGGATGCGCCGTGATTGGAACAGGCAAACCAACAGATGTTCTTGTAGATGTATCTAATGTTGTCACCCGATGATAGGAAGTGGAGGGTGATTCAGAGAGGGTTGTGACATTGGAATACCCAAACAGAGTAGGTGGGTAATTGGTGGGAGTATTAGAAATCCCACTTGACCTGAGGAATAGTTCGGGCAGACTTGGGGGCTCTTTCCCGTTATTCCAGTCATCTAACATCTCTAGCATCCGACATCGCAAAATTCTGTTTTCTTCTGCAGCTGCTGACTCAGTAGCCGGAATGGCTGACACAGAACTCTCTTCCAAAACGGGAACGGTTGATAAGGGGATTTCTGAAGACATGTTGGCGCTTCTTTTCGACCTTGTGAGATAAGGATGGGTATTTTCTTTTGATTTAGCAACGGGTTGCTGAACTTTTCCTTTGGACCTCGTGAAGTATGAATGTGAGGCCAGAGTACCACAAAATCAACCACCCTTTTCTAAAACCTGGAGTTTGGCAAACAAACGGTTAGTCCGAAACAACATAACGGATAAGTAATCTCACGTTGGGTGTGATGCACTAATACAATCGATCGTGTTGCTACTTGTAATCGATTGTAATGCGTTATTCCGGCTCATACTTTCATTTGCTTTCATCTTCTTCCCCTCTTTATCAATTTTCTTTTACACTCTTTTTTTTCGTTTTTTTTTTAGTTTTTTTTTTAGTGATGGTCGAATCTTATGTGGATTGCCTACGTATCATGTCCCCGCATGAATCAAGACCGGGCGTAGTTCGGAAACGAGAGGACAATAATAATAAAACATTTTTTACAGGAATTTTCATTTTTCACAATAAAACAAACTTGATTACAAAGTTTTGAAAACTAGCCATACTAACGGATTTTGATGAAAAGAAATACTTACAGACTTCAAAATCAAACACCATATGATCTAATCAAAAGAAAAATATAAATTAAAAACAAAAACTAGCAGATTACTTCCCTGTTTGACAATTTCAACCAAATGGCTATTTCTGCAAACGTGGCCCCTTCTCAACTCCATATGAATTTTGAGGTTGGGAAGGATTTCTTTACAAACTTGTCCATTCTTTTAACGAAGACAACCTTTCGACAACTGAAAGATGCTATAAGGCTATCTCGGCAAGAACGGTTTAAAATACCGCCGAAACATAGCTTGGCTTATTTTGACCAAAAATTCAAGCATTTACTTGCCACTGATTCTTTTCTTATTTTTTTTTCAAATTCAAATAAAAGACATGGTTTTGCAGACACGACCTTTCAGCACCTCGGGGACGAGGATTTTAAGGTTGTGTTTAGCTAATTGACAAAAAATCCTAAAATGATCAAAAGTGGCCGTTTATGCAAAATCAGCCTTTCGGCGTCCCTCTCGGGAACATTTGACTATTTTTGGCAAAAGTGGCATCAACTGACTTATTTATGACAAACATTAAAATTTAGATATTTTTTTTATTTTTCAAATTAAAACAAAAAAAAATCAAGTATTGCAAATACGGCCTTTCAAGCGCCTCGGGGACGAAGATTATACGGCTGTGAGGGTCAATTGACCAAAAAATCTACAAAATGACCCAAAAGTGGCCATTTATGCAAAGTCAGCCTTCCGGCGTCCCTTTTGGGTACATTCGGCTGTTTTTGAAAACGACATCACTCAACATGTTTACAACGAAAAAATCAATTTCGATATTTTTGGTTATTTTTGGAAAAGGGGAAGTTGGACCCGATGAAGGTTGCCTACGTATCTCACACCATGTGAGAATCAAACCAGCGTAGTTCGATAATAAAAGAACTAAATCATTTTAAGAAAAGAAAACAAACTATTTTTAAACAACATTTCTAAAACAAATTATTTTCAAAGGAACTAAAAAGATTTATTTGGAATTTTTGCATTTTTTTTTCAAAATTATTTTCAAAGAAACTAAACTATTTTCGTAAAATTAAGAAAATTTATTTGGAATTTTTTTTTCTTGCATTTTTCAAAATTTATTTTCAACGAACTAACTATTTTCGTAAACTTAAGAAAATTCATTTGGAAATTTTTTTTTTTTGCATTTTTTTTTTCAAAATTTATTTTCAAAGAACGGACTATTTTGACTCTATACCCTGACGTTTTCTATTTCTTCCCCTCTTTTTAACAAACCGGTCGGCATGTAAGATCGGAACAAATAAATGCACACAGAAAGATGCAACAAGTTGGTCTTTTGTTTCAGGTACACCTGTCCTAGACAGGCCCAACCCCTGTGTTGAGCCTCCTAAGTCAAATATGCACATGATGCAAATAAACGTTCCTATCGGGGATCCGGCATAAGGTTTTGTTATTCTAAGTCATCGTCCTGTTGGAAAAAGTGTCTAGACTGGCTTTAACTCGAGCGGACAACTCGAGCCGAAGAGTTTCAGTGCACCGGTAGCATGGCTTTTCGGCTTAATTGACAAAACTCTCCGCCTAAATATGTGTGACTACAAAATCCTTCACCGGGTGCCAAGCACCACAGCTATCTTGAGAAAAACGGGCTATGTCCAGCAAATGCTCGGTATTATATTTCAAAAGACTCAGAAGAGAAAAAAAAAAGGGTATCGGCACAATTTATATATAGTTCACAAAATATCAAAGCGGTAAAGCAACATTTAGCACATTAATACAAACATATAATAAAATCAGATAATAAATAAGCCAAATACAACAATTATACAAAGCTCGAATTCTTAAACCCTGAACCAGTGGTTCTGGGTTTGTGTCCCCAGCAGAGTCGCCAGAGCTGTCACACCTCCTTTTGGCGCGCCCCCTACCCCGGAGGGTAGATGCGCTAGGGAGTTTTTCCAATTTAAGTGACAATATTCGAAACGAGATTATTCTATTTATTTCATAGTCGCCACTTGGAATAAATTAAGGTGTCCCAAGTCACCAATTTATTTAAATCCCGAATCGAGGAAATTTCGACTTTCCAATGAAGTCTGCGAACCCGAAATTCTAAGTAAGGAATTCTGTTGACCCGAGGGAAGGTGTTAGGCACCCCCGGATCCCGTGGTTCTAGCACGGTCGCTTCAATTATTATAAATGGCTAAAAATTATCTGATTTTTGTACATGTTATAAATTACGTGCTCTGATTAAACTTTAAACCGCTTTATTATTTCAAAGAAATGTGAAGAAGGTGTTTAGTGCATATCCAGATGTACATGTAAATGTCGTTATTTGACAAAGCATCTAAAATCAACTCACTGTAACATTTAGTATTCCTACCTGTTAAAAACAATATTTCTATCATTCATATGCAAACAAATAAAACATATAAGGAAGTAGCATCACAATGCCATCACCATTTCGGCATTCATTTTTAACCACTCATCAATATACCTAATTCTTCTCGATTTGTCAAAATTATCTCATTCCAAAACAAAAAAACAGTATTGGACAGACTTGCCAAACCTGGTTTGGAGGAATTCCAAACTCTGCCTTTTTAGAGGGCAAAAGTCTTCTGCATCTTTTAAGTTAACCAATCTCATGCACACCAATTTACTTAAGAAGAAACAAGACCTTAACAAACAAGAAATAGAATAAAAGAGTTCCTATTTTTTACTTGAGATCAAATTTTGTACGAAAAAGAAAATTGTCTTGACATATGTAAAGAGAGCATTTCACAAATTAGTATGAGTGTTATTACAAAGGCATCAATTCATTCCAACCTTCAAGCATTCATATAATCCGAGAAATACCTGAAAAAATGAATGGAAATAAAAGGGATGAGATCAACAGCCGAGCAGCAGCAACAAAGCATATGAAGAGTGCCCAGAGTTGATGAAACAGTAAACAAAACACCAAATGTAAACCAGCAACTTCAAAGATAACCAAACTCAATTCATTCCCGACCAGAAACTAAAAACCCGAGTTTTCAATCGTTTCAACCAAGCTAATCAGATCAGAAGAGCAAAAATCAAGCAGGACTTTCAATACTTTCTTCAAAAATTGCCCAGATTTCCAAGCTATTTTTGGATTTACAAAGAAGCAACCGTTTGATATTTTTCTGAAACTCTCTTTTTTTTTTATAGACTCTCTCTTCTGAATGTCTGTATCTATTGCCAGTGAGTCTCTATGTCTCATTGTAATGTGTTTAGTGTATGCATGTTGCCAGTGTATGAATCTCTATTTTTCCAGTGAGTGTTCTCTGTTTTCTGTTATAAACTCACAGGATCCTCAACTAAACTCCCCACTGCCTTCTGTTTTTAGTGTGTCTCAGTTCATCCCCCTTTATAGACAAAACAGAATCCTTATTCAATTCATCAACTCCCCCTTCCAGCCTGTTTTATTCCCTAACCCATGTGCACCCTTTAACTTTTTAGTCACACCCCATGTTCTTTCTCATTTTACAACTGACCAAACACTTAACAGACTAGAAGAAAACATACTTTGGCCCTAATATTCTCTGACTTTCCAAACAACAGTGTGCTCCCATGTGACTTCTATTCTCCAACACTAAAGGTGTATTAGATTAAGTGATTCAAAGAATATCCTCTGACAAATTACACACCAGCAAACCATTTCAAACTTTTGAATACCAAAACACCCTTGAAACTTCAGTTAGGAATGCAGCTATAACCATCCTATATTCTGAATGCACACTTAGCTAACAATGCCATCTTAAACTCAAAAAACTATCTAGTTATCCGTAAACTCGGCAATATATACACATTAGGATTCAACAACATCCAAACCAAATTGATTAACAGTGAGCTTAAACAGTGAGTCGAACAATCAACAAAGCGACTCAAATTTTGAACAAAACAATGCAACAGGAATCTCCACGAAAAAATAAAAAAAAACAGTAATATTTGACTATCGACCAAACTCTGTATCCGGTTCATAACAGATTTAAACGACATACAATTGATCGATAATCGATAACAATCAATCACAAAAATAGTGATTCAAGCAATTCTCGGCTAATACTGGGGAATACAAAGTTAATTGTTCGACGATGCTAATCGACGCGAACACGTATTCGACAACATAGGTAATCAAAATAAACAAAGACAGAAACACAATTGACCAAATAAAGGTCTTTGAGGAGAAGAAAGAATGGACGAAATCACAAAAACAAAAACAAACGAAAACTATAAAACAATCAAACTAAAAACAACAAGTAGAATTAAACAAGAACAGAAGGGAAAAGAAATACCTTAAACAGAGAAACTCGGAATTTGGCCGACTCGGATTCAAACGGGCTTGAAATTGTGTATTTGAAGTTAAACGGACTTTAATTGAAATGTTTTCAAGCGAAAACGTTTCAATTAAAGTCTATTAACTTCAATCACTTTTAATTTTTGACAAAAATCCCTAACCCAAAATCTAGGGTTCTTGAACCTTGGTTTTGGGGCTTGACGACTTCTGGCCAGATTCGAATCAAACTAATGGGGGTTTGGTGATTAGGGAGACGAGGTGAAGGTATGGTATCAATTTGGGACGGTTTGGCTTTGGTTGAGTTTTGACTCGAATCTTCAATTGAAGATTCGAGGAGCTATGGATGGATTTGAGGTAAGGGGTTTGCGGATTTGGGTTTGGGGTGTGATGGGGGTTCCGTGGTGTTAGTTAGGGAGTTGCCGGCGTTGTCGCTGCCGGCTTTTTCAGACGAGGAAGCAGGGGCGGCGTTAGGGTTCTGGGGGGGTGTTTGGATCGTCTCTCAGAGATGATGGGGGAGTGAGTGAGTTCTGAGGGGTTTTGGGTGTTTGGGTAATTAAATCAAGGAGTTAATTTTGGCCGTTGGATCAAGGAGTCCAACGGCTCAGATCAAAGGGGAGGTGGGTCGGTTCGGGCGGGTTATCAAAACGGGTAGGCTGAAGGTAATTGTGCTTTGGGCCTAATCTTAATTCCAAAATGGCCCAATCCGATTTTCTTTCATTCTTTTGATTTATTTTTTTAAATCATTACAAACTAAATTTAACAATCCTAAATTACAAAACAAAATTAAACTTATCAAATGTATTAATTAGCCTCCAATAACAATTAAACAAGCATGCTTAAATACCAAAAATAAATTAAAATCACACATTTGGACAATAAATGGTAAAAATGCGAAAGATATATATTTTTGTTATTATTTTTGTTTTCCGTAAAACAAACTTAATTACTCTAAATTACAAACATGAATTTTATATGCAAATGCAAACATTTTTGTATTTTATAGTAATTTAAATAATAGACATGCACACGCAAAAATGCAAGTAATAAGAGAAAAATAACACAAAATCACAAAAATTACGCACAACACAAAACTATTTTATTTTTTTAAAATTTTTAGGAGTAATTCTCATGTAGGGCAAAAATCACGTGCTCACACTAAATACCGCAAATAGTATTCATATTCATGTTTAAATTTATAAATATCGGCCTTAACTGTTGCACGAGGCCAACCTTTATAAGTAGAATTAAAAACTTTTCTAATATAATGCACAAAATTAGGATTAGAAGGAAAAGTATATCGTAAACACATAACGGTAACCATCTTTGCTAATTCTTCCCTATTTTTATTTGGATCATAATATAAAATACCTCCGGTGACAGTGTTAATTCCAGGTTGAACTAGATTTGAACATGTACTAGGGTTACCCGCATTATCTACACTTGTCCCCTCTAGTTGTGCTTTCAATTTGTAATATTTAACTTTTTCACTAGGATGTGTTAGTATGTGCCTAGTCAAACTACCCGTGCCACTACGATCTCCAATAAATTTATGCACCAACAATTTTTTACAATTATTACAATGAGCCCTATTTTGTTCTCTTAGTTGAGTAAACAATTTCCAACTAAAAGTTGTCTACTAAAAGTAGGTGTTTGTATATGTGGGTCTTGTGGTGCATCCGTTGGGTTATTAGCCAGACGAGTAGGTGTATCACCTAAATCCTGTTGGGTTTCATTAAAATCCAGTTGCCTATGAACTTTTAAATTAGGATAAAGAGCAGTCATAATTTCGTTATCTAATTGATCTTCTCGTGTAATATTATGGCAAAATTCAGAATCCGTAAATTGAAAATAAGGATTATCACTATCAAGAATAATTGGACCACCAGGACGGGTAACGGGAGTAGGTCGGAGAATCGGGGGGGAGGGGAGGGTAGTTGGTTGACGATTACTTTCACCCATTTTAACTTTTCCCTTACCACTAAACATTTTTTTCAAAGAAAATGTCATATTAATTATAATTATGCAAAATAAAGCACACAAAATATATTCTTAAAAATTAAGAGTTGGAACGAGTTTACCGAATTGCCGAACAACTACTTCAAAATTGAAAATTAAAAATCGTTGAAGACTTGAAGACTTGAATACTTCAATTCACCAACTTCACAAAATTTCACAAAATTGGAATAATAATATAAGCAATTATATAAGAGAAATTGGATATAGATTGAGAGAGATTGATGAATTGGTGAGTAAAAATGACAGAATGAGGGGGTATTTATAGTTGAGAATTGGGAAAAAGTGTAATTATATAAGGTTTGGGGTTATATTAAAGTTTGGGGGCCATTTGGCTATTTTTGCAAGTGCCAAACGGTCAAATTGGCAGCCCCAACGGCTATTTCTGAAAATTTGACCGTTCGGCATTTTTTAAATTTGACCGTTGGGACCGGCTCAGGACCGCTACCCGGTCTCGTGGGCTCCCAGGTAGGAACCGGCCCGCCACGGGCCTTGAAGATCACATGGGCCCGGCACACCAGGACCGACCCACCATGACTGCCAAGCCTGCGGTCCCGGTCCGGAACCGGCCCACAATACAGCATTATCAGGAAATAACAATTCCAAAACAAGCCAGCTAGATTACTAGAAAGCTATTGGAAATTAGGAATGAATTGCATCTGGTCCCTACACTCACAAGATCAAGGAGTTTGACAAATGCTATCTACTACAAAATGCTTCCTGAATTGAGTTCAGTAGAATGAAAATGCCTTATTCAAGAATGATGCAAGACCAAAGGCAAGTTTTACAATATGGTTGGTATTACAGGGGATGCTGGCTACAACAGATAGGCTAATGCGATGGGGTATAACAATTGCTAGCACATGCTCTTTGTGTCAATCTAAACTGGAATCTAGAAACCATTTGTTTATGGAATATGACTATGCTAAGGCTATATGGAGGAAAATTCAGAACTAGCTACGGTGGCATCAAGTACCAAATAAATGGAATCAGCATGCTAATTGGGCTACCAAAAGAACAAAGACAAATCTGTTCAAGCTCAACTCTTCAAGCTGGTATATGCGGAATGTGTTTATGCTATATGGATTGAAAGGAGCAATATAGTATTTGAAAAGAAGTCCAGAATATGAGAAGTAGTTGCACGAGAAATTGGCTATATTTGTCATGTGAGAGCTGGAAAAAGAGGCCAAGAGTTACTGGAGAATTTTCATTTTTAGATGTAAAGGAGATTAGTTAAGATTAGACTTTCATATATATATATATATATATATATATATATATATATATATATATGGAGGAATTATAATTTTTGAGATAACTAACTGCGATATGGTTAGTTATAGTTTTGTAAAGTTTTCAAAGGTGATTAATACAAAAATTTAGTTACCAAAAAAAAAAAATTGCAAGAGTACTCTAAACGTAACACATATTTTATATACAAAGGGAAAAAATGCATACAATTTAATTAATTAAAGATGAAATGTGCTTAGTTATATACTATAAGGATCAAAATTAATATTTACCAATAATTGAGGGCACCAAATGTGCAATGAACTGAATATGCGGAATATTCCAAACTGAACCGGACCATTCAAATTCGTGCAAATTATTCATCTGACGAGCAGCTTCCACGTGGCATAAAAAGTTCCAACAAATCAGATTTCCTCATTAAATTGGGACCTCTAATTATTAACTTCGTGGCAATTCCAAGTCCTCACTCCTAGAACATAAGAATTTTTTTTGAAATAAAAGAACATGGAAAAGATTTAAAAAAAAAAGACAAAAACAGTACCCCCAAAAAAGTAGAAATAAAATCACCAATTTAAAAAGAAATTGAAAAAACCCCAAATTGCTGAGTATAGGAGCATTGGTGCAATAAATTTTTTTTTCATATTCAAGAAAAATCAAAGAATTCTTGAAAAACCCCAACAATGGCTAAATTCACAGTTAGAGCAGAAACCAATAACTTATGTAATTTTCCCAACTTTGTAAACCATAAAGTTTCAATCTTTAACACTTTGAGACCTCAAAGATTGAACCTTTTATCCCATAACCATAGTTTGAAGTTCAGAGTTTCTTGCAGCATAATAGAAAGAGAAAAGGAAAAAGCTTTAGAAAAGCAGAGAATACTTGAGGGGTTGAAAGTGAATGGTGAATTGGGCAGGAAGGGGGAACTGATTTCAATTTCTGGAAATGAATTGGGAACTGAAAATGAGGATAAGGAAGTTGGTTTTGAGTGGAGTTGGCCACCTTGGAAGAATTTGCCTCAAAGATATAAGCTCATTGGAACTACTTCTCTTGCCTTTGTTATCTGTAATATGGATAAGGTAATTGAATTCTTTTCATATAGTAACATATTGTGATGTTTTCAGTTCAACAATTGCATTATTTGATCTTTTCTGAAAATTGATGGTGTGTTTCAGCTCCTATTTTTTGTTGTTGATAGTATTATTGTCTTGAATGGGCCTTGAAGGAACAGTAAAATTGTCTCCGCGTGACCACGGGTTTGAGCCGTGGAGCAGCCACTAATGCTTGTATTTGGGTAGGCTATCAACATCATCCCTTAGGGTGCGGTCCTTCTCCAGAACCTGCGTGAATGCAGGATGCCTTGTGCACTAGGCTGCCCTTTTTGATAGTATTCTCATAATTGATGGATTGATGGTTTTGTTGATAAGTTGACTTTATAATTTGGTCTTGCTAAGAGCTTTCTGTTTTTGGTGTGACTGTTAAAGTTAATTGTCATTTAGTTTAATGTTAAGAACACTGCTACTATTAGTAGTCCAATCAGCTTTTAATGCAGTTTGGATGATTACTTCAGAAAGGAAACTTTTGCTAAATTGAATTATAAGTTCTTGCTAAGAGCTTACATATGAGAGTGCATGGATTTTGTGTCTGTAATGAGACCCATTTTTGTTTCGGTATCACCAGAGGTGTGATAGCAGTGGTGGAGCCAGGACTTTCACTAAGGAGAGTCAAAATATAAAGAATTAAACATACAAAGAAGCCAAGGGGATTCAACATATAGTATATATGCATAAAATAAAGTTTATCTAACTACACAGTGTAATTTTCATGTGAAGGGTTGGTTAAACACTGTGTGCCAGTCAATGGTGTGGTAGGTCGAGTTCTGGTGCAACTTTGAAGTATGATGATATATAAAAGTGGAACACCAAATGGCCTGGTCTTTTGCTAAAAGGTCTCACAAAGTTAGTAAGGTCCTAGGGATGTAAGTACAAAATAGGATAATCCCCCTAGATGGTGAATTTATCCTTTTTCCTTTGTGCACTTGGTGGTCGGATGCATTTCTCAACCCTCCCATTGGTGGCGGAATCAAGTGTGTAATGTATTTTGCTGAAGTGATAACATTGACTCCGACGTGCATTAGAAAATGCGAATGAGAGAATTTGAGATGAGAAATGCTTCCTTTTTGGTGTTCTTGTCTGCTATTGGCACTGGTTTGCACGTTCCTTGCAGCTGGAGTAAAGTATAGCAAAAGCAAAAGCAAAAAAGAAATTGTTTCGGTTCACTCATGGACCAGAGTGTCGAATGTGATCATGTGAAATGGCTTAACAAACATATATCTTTTTGTTTCTTTTGAAGTTTTCTTCCTTTTCGGTTCAATTAAAATTTGATAAAATCATTTTTTTTTTTAACTGAATAGGTCAATTTGAGCATTGCCATTATTCCAATGTCGCATCAATTCGGTTGGAGTTCATCAGTGGCTGGATTGGTCCAGTCATCTTTTTTTTGGGGTTATGCATTAAGTCAACTGCCAGGCGGGTGGCTTTCGAAGATATTTGGTGGGAGGTAAGTTTTTGGATTGTCAAGTTTCTGGTGTTGTGCAATAGATGAGAATCATTCTAGTCTCGAATTGTTGGCTAGAAGCAAACCAACTTTACCGTATATATCCTTTTACAATTGGGGCTATTGTTCAAGACTTACTATATTTCTAAGTTACCAACTTTACAAAAGATCTTCCGAAACAACGGGGGAGGTGGCATTCCAAGTTGATCATTTCATCATTCATCATGCTTATTGGAATATCTTTTGTTTGCAGTAAAGTTCTTGAAGTTGGAGTCTTAGTCTGGTCTCTGGCAACAATGTTAGTTCCCTATCTTGCAGGGTTTATGCCTGCACTCATCTTTTCAAGGATCTTGGTAATTTGGTCTTGACTTTTCTGGGACATTTACAAAAACACTTATTTTGTATCTATGTTAACAAAAGAAGGATTATTGGTCTTTGGCCTTGCTTTATGTGTTTCGAAAACTTATGCTACCTCATTCTCAAAAGATGTGGATATTACTCATGTATTGTTCTTCCTAGACTTATTCTTTATCTATTGATATCCCAAGTATAGGTTGGGATAGGAGAAGGAGTTTCGCCATCAGCTGCCACTGACCTGATTGCCAGGTATGTTCGAACTGATAAGTACTTAAACATGAATCTGGACAATGCCTTGCTTTTGCTTGCATTGAATCATATATATATATATATATATATATATATATATATATATATATATATATATATATATATATATATATATATATATATATATATATCTTTAAGGTTGATATATATCATATACTTTAGACCTCTACAAGGCCTCTGATAAATGCTCGCCTGTATTGGAATCTAGAATACTTATCCAATCATGTTGTTAGCATGTCTTTGCGTGCAAATTTAATATTTTTGTGTATATTTCATTTACCATGTTTGTTTTGTCTCTCCATATTATGTACAGGACAATACCATTGGAAGAACGCTCTCGGGCAGTATCATTTGTTTTTGGTGGTTTGAGTTTTGGAAGTGTTACCGGGTATTTTTCATCTTTAACTTAATTATCAGTCATATACCAGTATATTGGAAAATCTCATATACATTTCTATCTATCAAATGAGTATGTAGTTTTGAGGAAGATAAATGTTGAATTTCAAATGCAGAACTTAGTTTCTAGACTTTTAGTTCGTTGGATATATACCAAACTGTTGATGTGATATCATACCAAGATATCTTTGACACTAGCACAATATCATACCGAGTTATCTTTGACATTAGCATTCAGCAGCAAGTAATTATACTTCATTTATGACAAGGGCTGTAAAACACTTCTGACCCCTATTTAAGCTGTTAGGCATCTTGGTTTTACTGTTTATGGTCATAGTAACTGCAGAAAGTGCAAAATGTATCAGGAAAAGGTGTTAGAGCAAATACCTGATCAGCACATTCGATTCTGAAGTACTGTAATATAACCTGAACGATTTCTAACAAATTGTTCGTTGAAATTCAAAATCATGTGGGGGGTCTAATCCATTTTTTGTTTCAATTTTAGATTCTCCTAGGCATGGCTAAAATTCTTTTATTAATACGGTTGGTGATCATCTAAAATTTTCTGAATTTGCAGACTTCTGTTGGCTCCTCCACTGATCCAGAACTACGGGTGGGAGTCTGTATTTTACTTGTTTGGCTTTCTAGGCATAGCTTGGTAAGTTGGCCTCCTCCTTTCTCCTTCCCCAACAAAAAAAAAGGAAAAAAAGAAAAGAAAACTAGATCGTTCTATGCCCCCTAAATCCTGTCAACCAATTTTACATGCTACCTATTTGTTGTTGTCATCCCCGCTTACAGAATGTTGCTATTCTTTAGGCTGTTCTTAGCTGAAGCTTTTCTTTCCTCTTTATGTCAATCCAATCTCCACAAATTTTGAAGATAATTTTCTTTCCCTTTGGTATGCTTTGATTTATTTTGATCATATCTGGTCTTGTTCCACCTTTCCAGTCATTCTCGATAAAATTTTCAAATGTAGGATTTTCCGTTACTTAAATCGTCTTTCTCCATCACTTGTAGTTATTTATCATTCGATGAATGATCGCTTACAAGAATACCAGCTATAGTACCTATTATTCAAAGAGGAATCCTTCCGGTAGTATTGGCCATTTACCCCCACTTCCCTCCAGATTTCATCAAGTGGTCATTGGTTTCAGTTTTTCATTTTGAGAAGAAATTACTCTTTGAGTTGCATTATCCCTAACTTAGTTATTTACAAATAAAACACATATTAACCAATTCTAAGTTGATGTGCTTATCTCTGTATATTTCAGGTTTTTAGGATTTCAATTGGTTAAAGAAGATCAGCCCTGGTTCTCCACAGAATCCATGTCTTGTGAGTAGAGTTTCTTGTTTCCACCGCCTTGTCAAAATTGTGGTAAAATCTGGTCTAGTAGAGTACTAACAATATTAACTTAAATTTTATCTGCTTTTGTATTGCTTTATACTGCATTTCTGATCAGGCAAGCAATATTCTGCATATTTACAGGGCCCCCGTCTTTTTCTAGAAATAAATCAATGGGTTCTTCATTAGGACAGTTGAGCGCCTCTCTAAAGGTATGTGTACAGAAAATCAGTTGGAGAACAAGTCTAAAACAGTTGATTAGATATCTTTTGGCTGTATACATATACAATTTAATAGAGAAGTTAAACTAAATGTAACATTAAATAGAATTGCAATATCATTATTTTATTTAATTTCTGGAGTCTATTCAAGCTATGTTGGGTGCTATTTTTTTTCGTGTTCAACGGTATAATAAAGTCAGGCTCCACTTCTTGCAAAGATTTCATTGATCCAGAAAAAAAAATCTTACTTTGATTTACGGCATTAACATTGAAGCTTATACCAATTGATCCTTAATTGTAGGATGTACCGTGGAAGGCATTTTTCAAAAGCAAAGCTGTGTGGGCGATGATATATGCACATTTTTGTGGGAGTTGGGGCCATTATACTTGCTTATCTTGGCTTCCTACCTATTTCAGGTAATTATTTGCCATGGTTGAGCTTAGTTTCTTTTTTTTTTTTACAACCGTGGTGTCTGGGTACACCTCGACTATTTTCATGGGAACCTACTACCTTCTACTAGTAGCAGGTACTAGATAACTTTATCCACCTAGTGTTTTTGCCACTTGAACCTGATACCTCATGGTTCTCAACCCACTTCATTGACCACTAGGCCACACCCTTGGCCACTGCTTGAGCTTAGTACTAAGAGCTTTTCTTTGTAATGTTTCATTTTTCTTGTTTGTGATGCTAGTGCCATGGTTCATAAATGACAAATATTGAGAATATGTGGTCATATTGAATGAAATTGTAAAAGGCAAGGTACGACAATTATAACTGTGTAAAAGATATTGGATGTCTGCGGATGGCAGTTCAATTTTTCTGGCCTATCAGCTTCTAAGTCCAATAAAAATTCACTACTTAGAAAGCTTATTAAAAACTAAGCTGAAACAGAAAAACTGAGAGAAGGAAATAAACCTTGACTCTATACTACATGGTGCGATTTGACCAAGAACTTAAATAACCAAGATTTTATTTATATTAAAATTCCGCGCGAAAAACAACGGAAAAGGGATAAATAGTTTTGGCCCAAAAAATATATCTATCAATCAAATCCAACTACGAAGCCAAAGACGGTGCGATGCTTGCTCTCTTCTCAACTCTTTAAGAGCTAGAAGAAGTGCTTCTATATATGGGCACAACAATCTTTCTCTTCCTATCCACTGACAGACAAAGTTCCTTTGTAAAAACTAACCAATTTAAAATTTCATTCCCCTCTATTTCTTTTCCCTCTAAAAAATAACCAACCCAACATGGTAAAGTACCCAAAGGATTCAACCTTTTTTCTTTATAAGATGGTTTCTCCGGTCTTATCAAGGTTGATGATAACCAAGTTATAATAAATAACTATGATGATAACCAAACGTCCTTAAGAGTATAGAGTTAAAATATTAGCATGAAAAGGAATTCAACTACTTATAACAAATTATTTTGTTTTTTATAAGTGTATATTCAATATATTTGTTGTTTGAGTAGAGAAGAAAAAGTTATATACTAAAGTGGAATTTTGAACTGTTATATGTTGGAGAAAATAGGAATAAATGCTATTTGCAAGAGAAAGAGCTTCTTAAGTGTTTTTCTAAATGTTTGATTTGCATCCCTTGCAGTGAGGAGCTGAACCTTAATCTGACAGAAGCAGCATGGGTAAGTCTACTGTATCTTTGCTTCCCCTCTCTAGTTGCTTTCCTAATATTCATGTGTCAGTGTCTAGAGAGAATATGTTGCACCCATCCCTTAATTGTTCAAGAGTTTCACAAATATAATATTGTGATATATCATTTTTCATTCACGCCTCAGCATGCCTCAGCATTGAAATCCCAAATTTCTGCAGTCGCTTATTTCATATACCCCTGAATTTTCTAGATATGTTATTCATGTGAGTAATTAAGAGGAGATATCTTTTTAAGTGAGACAATGAAAGAACATTACTGTTAACTACAAAATAACGTACATATGTGGAGAAAATCCTGCTTCCAAAAAGGATTGAACTTACGACTTTAAGGGACGTCAACTATTTACTTGAGCTAGGCCTTCTTAAGGGGAAGCCTAGTGCATAAAACGTCCTGCATTCATGCAGGGTTCGAGGAAGGGCCGCACACCTAAGGGTGTGCTATAGACAGCCTACCGTAATGCAAGCATTAGTAGGTAGGCCTTCTTGATTTGATAATATCAACAAGTTTGAGTCTGTGAGCCACCCTTTTAAGGCCCTCTAAAGTTGCAGTTGCTTTTTGTATAACTAATCTCCATTCCTCATCATCAAAAGTTGAAATTTAATGTGCATTTTTATGGTGAATATTATGTATGATTCACAAGGGAAAAACTGTATCAATCTTTCCTTGTCCCTTTTACTTGAGCCGATGGTCGATTGGAAATAGCCTCTATGCCCTTTCGGGTAGGGTGTACCCTCCCTAGACCGCACTTTGTGTTAATACCCGGGTAGTTGTTGTTGTTGTTGTAGTGAGACTGAAGACGAGTTAAAGTTTCTCTAATGTCCCTTTTCTAGTAACATGCACTAGACAGTTGCATTTTGAGCCTATTGCCCTTCTGACTATGTACTGTCTAGGGTCACTTTGGATACTTTCTTCCTCTAAAAAGGGAAGCCCGCTGCACTAGCTCCCACTATGCGTAGGGTTTAGAGAGGACCGGACTACAAGGACCTATTGTATGCAGTTTTACCCTGCATTTCTGCAAGAGACTATTTCCACGGCTCGAACCCATGACACCTGGATACTTTCTTCCTTTGAAGTAGTTAAATCAATAAGAATTGCTGAAGCCCCTTTTTCTAGAAAATTTAACATGAAATAATTCTCTTATGTAATTTCCTGCAGTCATTACCATTTAGTTCTAGTAATTTCCTGCGAAATCTAATCAATGTTCGACTTGGTTTATCAAGACTGCTTACGCAACTAAGGAATATCCTCACAATTGTTTAACTTATATTTTCAGGTCTCAGTTTTCCCTCCATTAGCTTCAATATTTGTTACAGGCATTGCATCACAATTTGCTGATAGCTTGATTTCCAAAGGGGTGGATACATCAGTGGTACTTAGACTTTTCCTTATCTTCTCTGTTCCTGGAATGCTGTTTTTATTGTCTAACCTTAGTTTTTCACGTCTCTTTATATCGTTCATAATTTAAAAGATGAGAATTGGAGGACTTCATATTTGGACTATATCATCTATATTTTTTTTCTTTAACCCTTTGAACAAGGGTAAATAATGTTCGAGTCTATATCTACACGTAATGCTTGAAACAAATGTGGGAATTCTTGATTGTATGCAAGCTATGTTATAGGAAGTCACATGCTTCATGTTGATCTTGATCGGTGTTCCACTAATTATATTTTTGTAGTTTTCCAAATTCTTATTTATTGGAAGTTGCATGCCATAGGATGACAATGATTTTGTTCTTAATGCTAGTAGAAAGGATAGCACTCATGAAGAAGCTTCAAATGTTTTTATTCATGGAATTCAAGATTTTCAATCACTTTACTTAACTGTGGATAACATGGTGCTCAAATGGCAAAAGAACTTTCAAAGCAAAAGTAAATTTGATAGATAATTTATAAACTGAATTTTTTGATCAACGTCTTTGCAAGTTAATATTTCTCATCATTTCAGAGAAACCTATAAAGTGATGATCCATGTTTTGATAGCTTGCTGTGTAACTGGGGTGAGATAAGCACGAAATCTGGTTCTTGGTAAAAAGTGTGAAATTCCCCAACATGCTCGGTGTAATACTTTATATATACTTTAAATAAGCATATCTTTGATTTTCCCTCCCCCAACATCCTGCTTATATTCCCTATAACATTTTTTCTAATCAATGCTTCATCGGCCGCTTTATCTCATATTTTGGTGTATATACTAATATTACGACAAAGATTGAAACAACTTGACAAGATGGATACTCACCCTTTGTAACTCATCTGAACTAACAGGTGAGAAAAATTTGTCAAACAATTGCCTTTTTATCCCCGGCGACCTGTATGATTCTTTCTTCTTTGGACTTCGGTTTGCCTCCTTGGGAAGTAGTAACAATCCTCACTGGTGGTTTAGCCCTCTCAAGTTTTGCTTTATCAGGTACTCCAGTAAATTGCTTTTGGTTTCAAGAATTCTGAACTTGGGATCTAATCTATGTTGCTCGTACTCTCCGAAAATGTTGATGGATGCGTGTCGGATCCTCCAAAAGTAGTGTGTTTTTGGATGATCCAACACGGTGTAGCAACTGTTTTGAAGAGTCTGCGTGACATAGGATCTAATAAAGATGCACTTCTTTCTCATCTGCTGGTACAATTAATCTTGTCAAACTTTTCATTGTTGCAGGCCTATATTGCACCCATCAAGACATTTCACCCGAATATGCAAGCATTCTTCTGGTATGTTACACATCAGGGCTGCATTTTTTTTATACATGTGCATGTCTTTTGATGCAACATTCTTTGCGAGGGTCTATCGGAAACAACCTCTCAGCCCTTTCAGGGTAGGGGTAAGGTTGCGTACATCTTACCCTCCCAGACCCCACTCTTGTGGAAAATCACTGGGTTTGTTGTTGTTGTATTCTTTGCGTGGAAACAAGCAAAATTAAGTTCTACCTATCATTGAACTAAAATTGGTTAATATGGTGTTTCTTAGCTTGTATTTATGAGATCTCTATAATTGAATGTCGGTGTAATCCTCATGCGTAAATATGATATTGGTTCTTACACTTCATTCTTTGATCTACTCCTGTTATGCACAATATTGTCGCAAATATCCTATGAAGTTCATATAATGGTCTTATACCTGTCTATTTTCCTTGTAACTGTTTTTAGCCTCTGAAAAAGTTTCGTTTTGGTAAGACTACCTGCATTGATAATCCGTTCAAAGAAGATTAGCCGGATGCAGGGATGGAGCTAACCCTCCTCTTACGGGTTCCGCCGAACCCAGTAGCTTTTGTGCAGACTATATTTGTCTTGTGAAATTCATAGAATATGTACAAATTATTATTTTAGAACCGAGTAACTTAAAAGAACTAAACCCCGAATTCATAAGCTTTAATTCCTGCCTGCGTCTTTGGTTGGATGTCTTCTTTAAAATTCAAGTCCAGATATTTTTTGTTTCCCACTTTGATAAGTACATGCAGGGTATTACCAACACTGTGGGGGCAGTTCCCGGAATTGTAGGCGTCGCTCTCACTGGTTTTCTTCTTGATTCAACTCACTCATGGAGTGTAAGTTATCTTACATTCCCCATAATGCTCTATAACCTTAATAAGCCTTATGCATTTGAAGATCCGTTCATGAATTTTACAACTTATTTTGTGCAGATTTCTTTGTTTGCACCATCAATTTTCTTCTACCTCACTGGAACAGTTGTGTGGCTGGCATTTGCAAGCAGTAAACCGCAAACCTTCTCGGAGGGCGATTGACCTCATTATTGAGCTCGGGTTGATCAGCAAGCATACATAAATACTACTAACAGTTTTCAGCACGAAACATTTCGTGTACTAACCCAATTCTAATTTTTTGTATGTATAAAGTATAATAATCTAGACTTGTAGGGATTTTGCAACTTTAGTGAAGAATACCCTCATTATGTAATTTTTTCAGATTGTAGTTAGCATAAAATGCTCAGCAGATGTATAATGAACATCTTTAATATTTGTGGTTTCCTCAAAATATTCATCAGCAGCTTTTCATAGTACATTTTGCATTACTTCCCCCATCAACTATTTTTTCTTCTTGAAATTATAGCAGATTAGTAGCAAGCTGAGAAATGCCAGATCTATTCTAGGATTTAAAAAGGAATGTGCTAATTGTTTTTCCTCCAAAGGGTAATCCTACAAAGTAGTTCAGCAGATATAAATTTGTGTTCACATTGTATTGCATCTTTTTTTTTTTACTCCCTTCGTGTCAAATTATCTGTCGTGTTTCTCTTCTACACGCCCTTCTACACGCCCTTAAGAAAATATTAAATAGGAAAGGTTTTTGACTATTTTATCCATATTACTACCTCCGGCCTACAATAAGTGATCAATTTGCTTTTGGTACGTCCAAAATACTAATGTTTAATGTGAGTAGTAAGAGAACTTTTTGGGAATATGTACATAAGGATACTTTTGTAAAAACAAATTGAATCTTTTCTTGATTATATGAATGGACAATTATTTTGAACCAAAATAAAAAGGGAAATTGGTCACTTATTGTGGACCGGAGGGAATATATGATAAGATATAATCTCTCTTCATTTAATACTTGCTCATAATTAAAGTATTTGTAGTCTTCAAGAAGAATTAATATTAAGGGTAGAATAGGAAAAAATAATTAATTTACTCTTGAACTTCTAAAATGACAAACAATTTGAAACAACTATTTTTAGAAACCACAACAGATAATTTGAGACAAAGGGAGTAACATTTATTGTTTAGAGGTAGATAAGGTAGAGATTTGATCTCATCTATCTAAGCTTCAATGCGTAGAGTTACTCGATAGCATAGGTAGCAGGTACCTGGTGAGGTGCACTTAAGCTGGTTCGGACACCGCCATCATAAAAAAATAAATAGAAAAATTTTGGATATAATACAGGGTTGGTAGCAAGAATGAAATGCTTATATTTTCCATTAGAGAAAAAGTAATACATGTATTTTTTTTTGTATTCTATGCCTATCTTATTGGCTTAATCACCAAATAGAATCCCCTTTTGGATCCATACACTACTTAAATCATAAAAAATGGAACCCTTTTTTGCTCCACACACCACTCAGCTACAAGCAGGCAAAATAACATATGGTATGTGTACAAATACAATAGAGAATGGAGCTACTGTTAATGGCTCTGTTGAATTGACAAATATAGGCTCCAAGGGAGGTATATTTCCAGATGAATCAATTGTTAGTGGTTTCCCATTTAGCAGCATTGTCTGGCTCTGTAAATCTCCATCTTTTGCTGTTAAATGGTATTCTTGTCTTGTATTTGATGCTATCTTTCTACTTTTAGGCAGTCTAATTGAAGAACTCTTTTTGTGGCTATGATGGCTGTGCTTTCTATGGTGCAATGTAGTCCCGTTAAAAGCAACGTTGGCACTCATGGTAGTGTTGCCGTCAAGATTGATCAACAATAAGGTGATACCTCGCTGCAAAATGGAAGTTCCTTTTTTTCAGGTCAAATGTACAATAGCTTAGTGTCTATGCAAATAAAGAATACATTCGTCCGACTTACAGATTGCTTTGCACAATGTGCGTAGGCACGTATTTTCTTTGATCCTGAGAAACTTGTAGACAAAACGTTCCTTCCCATTAATCGGTGCCAAAGAAGAGCACTGCACGAACGAAACCAGTAAGAAAAGTTGTATTCAATAAACAATTACTAAAAATGACAAAAGATAATCTTATCTGCTCATGCCATGTTATAGAAAGAGTTACTCGATTTTCCGATTTATATGACACTCTTTCCTTTTAGTAAGTTTGAACAAGAACAACACCTTTCTATATTTGGGGAATTTTTCACTTTAAACTTTCTATTTTATTCTTAATGGCATGTTCTTATAGCCATAGAAATGGCATAGTATGTTTAAGCCTGCAAGTTATAAGGGTAGTTTGGTACGGGTCAAAAGTCTTTTTTCGTCTTTAGTCAAACACTGTCATATATAATGAGACGGAGGGATAACTTCTTTACCTGTAGTAATCTGGATTGGGTACAAAGGTAGTGGTGTTGAGTAAACCATAGTTTCCACCAATCAGTGTCTGTCGACAGTATGCCTTAGTATCATAAGCAGCTGACATCCCAAGCTGGTCCAAATACCTATATAGTTGTTACCAAATTCCAACCCCAAAATTACTCAGGATAAATGTTATTCAAAAAACCAGAGAGAGTTAAACTGCATATCTAAGCCTGTTTACCAGAAGCTAAAAACAAAGGCATTTGTGACATGGTCACGACCGCTGTTGTAAGCCCCTCCAGCCTCACCAACCCAGGCAACCACCGAAGTACCAGAGGTCTTGAGTACATTCTGAAGTTTGCTAAATGTGTCGGCCTCACCATCAAGATAAGATGGATCGAGGATTTTATCAACTAGGTGTTCATCTCTTCCTATGAATCAAAAAACAAAAATTCCATGTAACATCTTCGATATAATGTTTAGATTAAAAAACCGGATAATATTTAGGTTTTGCTAACATACCTGGACCAAGGTTATATATGTGGTGAGTGGCCACATCAAATGATTTCCCAGTTTTATCTATTAATTCCCTAAACCAACCTTCGTCGAAGAAACCTCCTGGTGCAATGACCAGAGGCCTAGGTTGAAAATTCTTGTAAGCATCTAGTACTATTTTGTACAAGGCAGTAGTATCAGATGCATATTGATCTGCTGCAACTCTGGTTCCAACTCCACTCCCACACAATTCATTCCCTAGAAACAAAATTAACAGCATATGTTGGACAATTCATGTAAAACTTTAACAATATGTTATATTCGCTCTGTTTCAAGAAGAATGAACCTATTTGACTGCGCACAAAGTTTAAGAAAGAATGTAAAACTTTTAAAACTTGTGGTGTAAATCATTCCATAGAATTTGTGCGATTATAGATCATCTCATTAAGGGTAGAATGAGAAGTTTAAAGTTACATTATTTCCATATTTAAAAAGGGGTTATTCTTTTTTAACATACTAAAAAGGAAATAGGTTCATTCATTTTTAAACGGAGGGAGTAGCATGGTTTTATAGACATGTTTTTGCATAATATTCTTGAACAACTTCCTTCGTCTTTTCACAATTTTTGCAGAATTAGACAAATTGAAGAACAGTGCAATACTTACCAAGCTCCCAACCATGGATAGCGTATCCTTTTTTGACAGTATAACGTATAAGCGATTCAGCATTGCTTGAATCCCAAGCTCCGACAGATAAACCATCAGGGTGTACAGATCTTCCATAGAGAGCATTCAATCCAAAAATTATGCTAGCCCTGAACGGGAACATGAGCAAATGGTTAAGTTTGTCAGCTTAGAAAGCGAAATGACAAAGTCCAAAAAACAAGAAAAGGAAACAGAAGACGTGCTTCTTACCCGGATTTATTAAAGAATGCATTGAGTTCATCCCATCTAGATAAGGGAAGGCACCCTGGAGTAAAACCAAACATCTCTGATGTGTTTTTAACAAATGAAACGCAGGGCTGTTTATGATCTTCAGTTTCGTATATGACTTTGTCTTGTAAAGTGCCTCCTAACCGAATCTTTAATGGCGAGAAGGCTGCAACAAAATTATGAAGAATATAAGTGCCTCTAGTTTGGTACAGAAGCATATAGAAATGTGAAATCTCTCTAGTCTAGGAGCTAGCTATATTAACATACCTTTTATTGCATTGAGAAAAATAATGTTGTTAAGATCCTGCACATAGAAGGATGATAAGATGAACACTAGTTAGTAATTAATCACAAGATTAATAGAATTACTTTTGAGTAACGTCACATGCAAGTATTAAATGGTAAAACAACTTCTTTGGCTTCTTTGTTTCATTTGACATCTTATAACCTATGTTGCTCGAACTACTCGAAAATGTAGCTGGGTGCATGCTGGATCCTCCAAAAATAGTGTATTTTTGAAGGATCTGACAACGGTGCGACAGCACTTTGGAGTGCCCGTGCAACATAGCTTATAACCACAGTGAATCAAGTCATTCTTGTTTTCTTTTTCTTTTTCTGGCAATTTCTGGGTGTTATTTTTTTTTAAAAATAAATGAAATTACACCAAACAAACAAGAGTAAAAAGGAAGAAAGCAGAACAAACTAACTCCAACAATTATCAGCCAACTTTTTTTCTTTTGACTTGTTTCCTTTTCTTTGGGTGGTAGGAAAACCCAACTGATCTTCAACATACTAAGACAATCTTTCACAAGAACAAGCTGAAACTGATAAACAATAATAACACCTACGCCTCAATCTTATGCAAGTTCGGATCGGCTATATGAATCCTCATGGTTCTTTATCACGCTAAATCGTGGCTGAAAACCAAAATTCTAAAAGCCAAAAAACTAAACACAAACTTCTACATTCCCTTATTCAAAAAGAAATCGAAGGAAAATTTCCATTTTTGGGTAGACAAAAATATCAACCTTAACATCCCATGTATTGAAAACAGAGGATTACCAGCTATACAATAGTATCACAATTAACAGAACTACACCATAACAACATTTCTAGGTATGAGGTGCGCGCAAGCTGATTCAAACACCACAACAACAACAAGGACCCATTAAAATCACACAAGTGGGCAGAGGCAAAGCCAGAATTTAAAATTTATGGGTTCTGAATTTGCCATAAAGCTTATACTAGCTCGTTTTAGTTACTGGTTTCGCAATTAAATATTTATATATATATTTTTAATAAATTTTCAAGTATAAATACAATGTTTAAACAAAAGTGACTGGATTCAGCCGACCCTTTAAATTATACTTTAGCTCCGCGTCTGCAAGTGAGCTATAGGGAGGTTAGTGTGTACGTATAACTTACCCCTACCCGTGGAAAAGAAAGGTTGCTTCCGAGACCCTCGGCTCAAAAAGACAGGAAAATAGAGAAGAGACAATATATCACTACCAAGCATTCAAACACCACTGTTAAAAAAGAAAGAGCATTGCTACACATTAAAACTATAGAGAAGCTTACTAAAAGGGAAAATGCAATCAAGAAAACAATACCAGATTAAGGAAAGAAGCATGGTCCCAAGCACAAGTTCCATAATCACATTTCTCAGGTGGCCACCAATCCAAAGTAGCACAAATGAAATTATTGTCTGTTTTTCCAATGGCATTCTTCCCATCTATAAACACACTACCTTGAGCAACCTCTGAGTACCCACAAATGAATCTCAAACTAATTAAACAAATCCACACCAACATTCCCTTTTGCAAAAATAAAGAACCCATTCTTGAAAAAAATCAAGAAACTTGAGCTAGTTTTCAAGATCTATGTTTCAAGCTCAAGATTGCAAGAAAAATGAAATGGGGTTGCTGTAGAACTCACCATTAGAGAGTCTTAACGAGAGTTTATAAAGGTTGAGAGTAGGGGTGACACAAAGACAGATATAAAGATTATTCTTAATCAGCCATTATGGTCAAGATTTGGATCAAGAATACTTCTTTTTTTTAATCTCAAGTTTGGAACGAAATTTACCATAGATTTGGTGGTCATGTTGTTTATGGAAAATATATAAAAAAAGATTATGGTAAAAAATCTATATGCCACAAGTATAAATTATGTTTCCTCTTTGAGAGTCAAACTAGATATACTTTGACTAATATTTTATGACCAATATTTTAGTATGTTTTTTTTATCATATTGATATAAGAAATATTATGAATTACAGTACTTTTCATATAATTTTTAAATATTTAAATTTTAATTAAAATAGTAAGAAAATTTAATTCAATTCACCTCTAAAGATTAGTCAAATTAACTCTCGAAAAACGAAACGTAACAAGTAAAAGTGAATAAAGGGAGTATAATATTTATTATTTAAAAACTAACTTACATAATCACCTACTTAACTGTTTAAGCTAAGAATATTCGTCGGACATATAATATACGTACAATTCAGAAGCAAAACTAAAATTTTTGCTAAGGGTATTCAAAATTTAATATAATTGTATAGAAAGTAAATTTTCCTTTATATATACAATATAATTTTATGTATACAGTATAATTTTTCGATAAATAATTTTCAACGTCAGTGACCAACCTTTATTTTATGTGGCTATGCCACTAGACTATGTGTGTGCATATATGTACCCATGTATAATTTATCAATACAGATTGAGATAATACATAAAGTACCCATCAAACTTGTTCGAAAAAATCATTTACACACCTAAACTTTACGGGCGACCTTTTACCCCACTTTTCTAAACTTAAGTGAATTTAATACCTCCCTCTGCGCAAAACGTGTAGTTAAGCGCGTGAAGGCAAAAAACAAAATTTAAAACTAATTTACAGGTCCACGTGTCACTTTTTAATAGGATATTATAACTAATTAACTTAATATTGTTTTTTCTCTTTTATTTTTCATTTTTTCTTTTTTAACATGAATATATTATGTTAAAAATAATTTTTTTTCTAGTTTTACAAAATTTATTTTTGCAGTTTTTACACAAAATAAATCTTTAAAAAGAATTGAAACACTGAAGAAAAAGAAACATTTTTCAAAAACTAAATATTTTGTTGGAAACATTTTATTCAGTTTTTAAAAAATGAAAAATAATTTGTTAAAACTATTTTTTTTCGTTTTTACTATTTTTTCAAATTTTACAAAAAACAAGTTTTTACAATTTTGTTAAAAATAGTTTTTTTAACAAAATATTTTTGTTTTTCAAAAACTGAAGAAAAAAAATTCAAGCAAAGTATTTTCGTTTTTGAAAAATGTTTTTTTTTTCTGTTTTAAAATATTTTATTTTTGTAAAAACTGATTTTTTGTTTTGTATAAACTGAATTTTTTTTTCTGAAAACAGAAAAAATAAATTTCATTTTTAACAAAATATTTATGTTTTTAAAAATTGAAAAGATTATTGTCAACAAAATACTTTTTTTTTATAAAAGTATATATTTTTGTTTTTTTAGTTTTAAGAAAAGTTGTAAAAACTGGGAACACAAATTTGTAAAAATAATTTTTTTTTGTTTTTTAAAATAAAATATTCATTTTTTAAAAACTAAAATTTTTAAAAAAATGAAAAAACTTAAAATATGGAACTTATGGTGCGTGTAACACACATCCATCATAAGACTTGGTTCAGTTTTTTGAAGGGGGTATTAAATTCACTTAGTTTAGAATAGTGGGATAAAAGGTCGCCCGTAAAGTTTAGGTGTGTAAATGATTTTTTCGGACAAGTTTGATGGGTATTTTATGTATTATCTCATACAGATTAGAAAAAGTAAACAGTAAATCTGATCGATTATTTGCATAAATATCTCTATTATTTATTTCAAATTACAAATCAACTCTTATTAAAGAGATTTACTTATAATTTCCTTTTAAATAATTATTAATTATACAAATATTTTTTATATTACATAGATCTTAAACGTCATAAAAAAATATTACCAAAGAATGTGGTGCAGTAGATGAAACTGTTTTTCCCTTAGCAAGAGATTTCGAGTTCGAGCCTTGTGTATGAAAAAATACTTGGTATGGAACCCTTTTCCCCGAAAGAGACCCTATACGGCATAAATCCGTATATAATCGGAATCCAATACGGATATCGGACACCGAATGAATAACAAAAAAATAAAATTCATAAAAAAGAAAATACTCCTATGTATTGTGTGAGAGAATAATGGAGACATCAAGTTGGCAGTGGGCCATTGTTTTGGGTTCTTTGCTTAAGGAAAGTGAAAAAAGATTGCTCAACTACACGGGAAAAGATAAGTATTGTCTGTGTGGGACCATTAACTCTTTCCATTGCTCTCTAACCAATGCCTCTTTTTCCATTATAGGTTGAAATTACTCTAGTCATTTTCTAGAATAAGTAATTGTTTTCTAGGAAAATGTACTTAAAAATTTAGTGGAATATGTTTTGTGCCATTTTTTTATAAAAATAATGAAGGAAACTCGCAAAGGATAATAATGATAGCATTCTGCCGACATTTTTTGGGCACATCGCACATATCATGAGATGTTTGGGAATTGCTAATGATAATAGGAATTAGAGTTGGACATATGAGATGTTTGAGAATTTGTATGATAAGTAACTTGTTTGTGCATGTGGTATATTCATAATGGAAATAATTATTACACTATCACCAAAATAGAATACCAAACCTAGAGAAGCTATACATGAAAAATCAATTATAATAAAGGTGAGCATTAGAACAATTGTTAAGTCATAATTTATATGATCTATAGATTATTAATTCAAGCCGTGGAAGCTGTCATTAATGCTTGATTAGAATAAGTTATCTATATCACACTCATTTAATTGCGACTCTTCTTCGAATTCTATTTGTATGCAAGATACTTTGTGAATCGCGCTGCTCATGATAATAAATATGGAACCACCAATATTCAAATTCTACTAGGGAAGAAGGGCTACGGTAGAGGGGTTTAGTAAACATTTGAACTGAATAAAGCCTGGCCAGACCATAGAGAAAAGACCTCATACTAAAATCATGCAAATGTAGGGATAATATGATTAGAATAAATGGAGTTGGTAACGAGAAAGTTTTATTTTGTGCCTCTGACAATAGTTGTATGAAATTTTTTTTTTTGTCTCAGAAATTTGTGAATCCCGATCTTATATTTTCGGGTCCACAAAACTGTGAGATAAAAATATTGCCTCATACAATGTGTGTCAGTTGTATGAGACACAAATTAAAATTTTTTAATAAGTAACATTTTCAAGTTCAGGTGAATTTGGTGAGGGTCAGAAAGGTCATTTCACCAGACAAGGATAACGAACAACCTATCCTAAAGTTGATGGAACGTTTACTTAACGACTTAAAGATGTCAACCTTTAAATTTCTTTTTCATTAATCATTTTGCTTTTCTTTTTTCTTTTATGTACTGTATGATACCAACTCATATTCACATGATCTACTCCTATGATTTAAGATTTTTTTCACAACCTTAATGTAAACATTTAATACTCTTTTTAATGGATCAACTAGTCAAAATTTTCATTTAATCAAGTATAATATTTACAATCCGCTAGTTCAATTGGACTCTTGAGCTAGACTAATAACAGAAGCAATTACCACTTTTTATCTACTACAACTCCTCTCCTTTCTATCTCTACATATAATTATACATGTCCAAGTAGGATAGTTGCTCAATCTTTCTAACTCATTGTGCCATTCGGATTTATTTTGCCCTCTTACGTGTAGCTCCAGTACAATAGGGTGCAACATACAACTTTTTAATGATGAACTTCCCTTTTATATGGTATTTATTCAAATCAACATAGGGTCCATTTGAATTAGCCAATCCCTAGTGTCTAAGATTTTTCTAACTAGCCAGCAGGCCTGCTTAGGAGTGTGCCATATAAGGAATGTATTTTTTTCGTTAATTAGTACTCCACTAGTTAAAGTATCAATAGGTATATCTGAAAATAATAGTAATAGTATTACACTAATTACAGCATCAAGGGTATATTTGAAAAAATAAGAATTAATTATCTCAATTTTTGGGATTTTTCAGATATTTCGAAACAAATATTATTATTATTATTATTATTATTAATTTTTTTTGGGTCATAATGTTTTATTTGACTATGATTTCTCAAATATTTTTAATCATAAAAGTTATTAACTGTAGTACTTTTTGTTATTTCTAAATATGTAAATTTTATTTAGAAAAAGTTAATTAAGGAATTAAATTTGAATATATTCCAAAGTGTGATAGTCTAATTCTCTACTTCAAATCCCTTTTATTTTTTGTTTGTAATAATTGGAAGTTATTAACCTAAGTAGTCGTAGTTCTCTTTAATTAATTGTTTCCCCTCAAAACAGTACGCTATTTTATTCATGCATTAGCAAATTAAAAGAGTCACAAGTTTTATGTACGATCCATTGGGAAATTGATCATCCCAAGAAATCTCATAGACTAAAGTCTTCAGAAAACTAACTAAAAGATAGATTGCGCCTATTTTTTTCCTTCCAATAAAAGAGAAGCAAACTACATCCAAATTGTCATTTAGGTGACCAATATCTTCACAAAAATTTTACACAATCCACGGAGATGAAATCAAACCCTATACTCCCTCCGGCCTAAAATAAGTAATTTTTTGGTCTTTTTTTTGTGGTCCAAAATAAGTGATTTTTTCGGATTTCAAGAATGACTTAGAGTGTGTTTGGTATGAAGGAAAACATTTTCTGGAAAATGTTTTCCAATTTTCTCATGTTTGGTTGGCTTAAATGTTTTGGAAAATATTTTCCTTATCAATTCATTTTCCTCCAATTGGAGGAAAATGTTTTCTTATCAAAAGAAGGGAAAACATTTTCCAAAGCTCCTTCTCAACTATTCTCACCCTCACCAACCCACCCCACCGCCTCTCCAAAAAACAGTTTTTTTAAAAAAAAATTCTGTTTTTCCGTTACCATCCACCCTACTACCCCTCCACCCCACCCCGCAAAAAAAAATTTCTTTTACCTTAATTTTTTTTCTATAATTTTAAATTTATGTTTTCTTATTTTTTTGCACCACCCACCCCCACTCCCTACCCCCTCCCCCACACCCCCCCACAAAAAAAAATTACTTTTTTTTTTTTGTAATTTAAAATTTTATTTTTTTTCGATTTACTGCCCCCCCCCACCCCCCCCCCCCCCCCCCGAAAAAGTTTTAAAATATATTTTTCAGTTTTTAATTTTATTAGTTATCATTTAAAGACTCAATATTTTACAAGTTCCAAAATTATGAGTTCGGAAGTTTACGAGTTTAGAAATTATAAATTTACCGATTCGGACATACGTGATTTTTGCGTTAAAAAGTAAAGCATCACATTAGTTCCTTTAGATTGTGTCAATTTTTAGAGACTTCGGGAAGGGGAGGGGTGGGGGGTGGGAGGGGGAGGGGTAGGAGAGTTGCAAAAAAAAAATTCTAAAAAAACTATTTTTTACTCTCTAACCAAACATAGAAAATATTTTCCGGAAAATGTTTTCCACTTACCAACCAAACAAAAGAAAATAAGTGATAAAATCACTCATTTTCCATGAAAACATTTTCTAGGAAAACATTTTCCATGGAAAACATTTTCCTTCATACCAAACACACCCTTAATGATGTCTTTCCTACATTGTCCTTGGAGTAAATAATATTAGAATATTTTAGAAGCGTTTACGTGGGATAATAAGGTTAAAATGGTCAATTCTATTGTTAATTAATGCTAAAAAGTGATTTTCTTAATATATATGAAAATATCCAAAATATCATTTATTTTGGACCGGAGGGAATATTCTCGTCCTAGTTTTCAGCGGTTGTTCTTCAACGATTCCCATGATTGATTTTTGATTTTACTAGATTGGAAAGTGAACTTCCTATTATGTGGTTGCGGGCGAGCTGCCTTTATACGCTCCCTTTCTCTCATAGTCTAATTTAAAAGGTTAGGCAAACCTAAATAATAATATTGGTTCAAACTTTATATTTATCTTAAAATTTTGTTTATTATATTTAGAAGTTAATAATTTTAAATAGTAAGAATCTTGTACCCATAAATCTCAAATTTTGACTGTTACGAAGGGTTATAGTTGCATATATAGCATAACATTCCCTTAATCTTTTCCTCCTCCCCATTCCCTGATATAAAAAATAAATCCTTTCAAATAGAACTTATATTATTATTATTATTATTATTATTATTATTATTATTATTATTATTATTATTATTATTATTATTATTATTATTATTATTATTATTATTATTATTATTATTATCACATCTCATTTGTGTGCTGTTTTGGTTAAGGGATGCTAACTTGTTGGTTAAAATTTTGAAGACAAAGATAAATAGGAGAAGCAAAAACGCAGAGAAAAAGTAATAACAGAACTGTTACCAAAAGTGACGTGTCATACTTGGTGGCTACTCAATATAATTGAGTATGAAACAAGAATCTGACAACATATACATCTAGAAAAAAGAAAAAACTTTTTTCATTAGGATGTTTATATATAACTACACAAAATTATCATGACTAGTAAAAAAAATTAATGTATGTCTATTAATTAACTATGATTAACTCGTATCGATTTATATTAGGACACTTTTCTCTTGTTTATTAGGTTGGTATAAACAACGAGCGTAAATTAATTAAATCCTTATCTACCAGATCCAGAGGTGGACTTATGTTTTGAGTAGAAGGATCATCAGACCCGTTAACTTCTTTGAAAATTATGGATATATATGCGTACATATATTGAATACGGTTATAGATTTTTCTTGGAACACTTAAGATCAAAAGTCCGTGAGTAGCGACAAAGCTAAAGTATCGAAAACGGGTTCGGTCGAACCCAATAGCTTTGATTCGAACTTTGTATTTGTCTTTAAAAATCTGTTAAATATATCCAAATTAGTAATTTAGAACATAGTAACTTAAACGACAAGAATCTTGAACCCATAAGCTTGAAATCTTGATTCCGCCTCTGCCAATGGAGACATTGTTTGAACAATCCGTTTATGTGCCCCGCTACTTTCAAATCCTGAATTTGCTTCTAACTATATCTATGTTGAGTTTTGTTTGGATTGTTATTTTTCTGCTTGTTTTAAGCAAACTAACAACTCTATATTGCATATCATAGGAGTAGTTGAATTCCCACCAAAAGGTAACTACCAAAACCAACTCCATTGTAGTTTACTCATTGAGGACCACAGTATCTTTTATTAGTTCAAAGTTCAAACAAAATATCATTGAGAAGGCCTGTGTGTTTGACCAATGTCACATGGCTCATTAAATTTTTCGGAAGTAACTTAAAATATAAGAGATCTCTTATCTTGTTATCTTTTCTTTCATTAAAAAACACGATTTAATAATGAAGTGGGGTAATCAAGTTTAACGGATTAGGGGGAAGTATTATCTTAAGCTTCTTTACTCATGAATGTATTTTATTGACTATTTCATTATTGTCTGCAATTAATTCTAAGGGTAAAACACGGTTTAATTAGCCGCGGGGCGCCGCCGCGAGCATAGTATCACATTCGAAGCAAACACCAAATACTAGATATGACCTTAAAATAATACGAGGCCACATTCGGCTAGTGAGACGATGTAGATCATTATTGTCTTTATATGATCTATAGGTTATCGATTCAATCCATGAAATCAACCACTAATACTTGTATCAGGGTATTCTGCATATATCACACCCCTTTCATTTGAAGTGAAGCCCTTCCCTATGAAATACTATATGTTTTGTGCAACGGTCTGCCCTTTATTATTATCTGCACTTAATTTTAGGGTAAAGTACATTTTTGACACGGGCCACAAGAAAATTACCAAATCTAGACAAACTCTGAATATTAGATAGGAATTTTTACCTCCTATAGCAAAGGTTAACACCTTATTTATTTCAAATAAATATCATTTAAAAAAATTATATCCTATAGATACATTTTAAGCTTTATAACAAAATATTTAATTTTGGTTAACTCCTAGCCCTAAGCCACTAAATACGCTTTTCTTTCTCTCTCTACTTTGATACATCCTATTCTCTTCCCCATCCCATTAAAATTATAATCAATTACACCAACATTCCCAACCTTCCGGCGCCATTCTTGGTTAGTGGTGATCAATCCAGTGTTGGTGCTTGGACCATTGCTTCAACCAACAATGAATGCGAGTGTTCTTCACAACCTAAAGTACCTCATTGGCTCTGCTAAAACTTACGCCAATTCAAGTGTATGTGTATGTTATAAGGATGTTGCTCTTGCCTACATACTTCTCTACGAGACTCCTTCTGCATCTGCCCCTATATTTGTGTTGAGAGTGTGCTTCATTCTTTTTTTTTTTCTTTGTAATTTAATGTATCTCATTGTATTCCATGTATTTTATTGTATTCTTTATCTTTTATTTATTTATTGTATTTCAATGTATCCCATCGTATTCTATGTATTTCATCATATTTGGGGTATTTGGTCGAGAATATTTTTTATAACTGAAAATATAAATTTTGTGTGTTATAATTGAGTTTGTTGAGTTATATTAGGAGTTTATTATGTTAACTGATTCACTTTCCATTTTAAAAATAGTGTAATCCCCTATTTCACGCTGTGAATACAATCGAATACAATTAATAATTTGTCCAGCTGTAATCCCATGTTTCTCTCCATGAATACAGTTGAATACATTCGAATACAATAACTGATTAGCTGGACTTCCCTGATTCACGCCTATTTTTGCTACTATATTCATGAATACAATAACTTAAATACAACAAATATATCTTATAACCACATAAAAGATATCTATAATTCGTAATATAGCAAATAGTATTTATAGATGGTTAATTACTACTAAAAAATAATACTTTATGAAAATTTCACTACTAGATATGACCTTAACAAGATCGACTAGTGAGATAGAGGATGAATCGTAGCCGAGAGGGAAAGAACCTTAATCACCCGCTGAGGCCCCGAAATGACCACGTAGTAATAAAGGAGGTCTATATATATATATATATATATATATATATATATATAAAATCGTTCTTTAAGCGTCGGAATAAAGTAATATTATGCATCATTCAAATGTGCAAGTAGGCATATAAATTTCACTTCCTTTACAGGTAATATCTGATGTTGATGAGCATCTCTCACTTGTTTAATATATATTATATTAAATTAAATTAATAAACCATATATACCCATATCTTTTTGACTTTTAGGAAAAGAAAAAGAAGAAAATACCGTACTTTTTAACACTTTTGAGGTGCAAGATGAGAAAACTTTTCAAGGCAACAAATATAAAAGATTGTAATATTCTTGGAAGAAAAGAATAGCTCTTTTTCTTTTTATAATTTGTTTGTTTAACTAATTCTCCAATAATAAATTGATCGTGGAATCAGAATTCGGCGATTATGAAAAGACGTGTTATCTAAACAATTGCATGCTCACCTTTTAGGGTTTATTTTATTTTGTTTTACCATAATAAATAAATTAAAAGAAGAAAAAACCTACAACCTTCATCTATTATAATAAAAAATAAGATAAGATTCTTTCAATTTTGACGTAAAACGTAATTCATCGTATAATGCTCGTCAATCCATTTTTCTTTGTCGTCCACTGTTTAGTTGATAATTTTAAATAAATATTTTTTTCACCAATCATAAATAAATTTATACTTCAAAAAAGATGATCGAGTTAACTTCTCTTGTATTTTAGCTATCCACCTATACTTTGCCAAGGTTCTATTAACCCTTTAATTATATTCTTTCGGAATGGAATAAATACAACCTTATATAGAATTGTTGAAATTTTACATTTCAAATTAAATTAAAATTGAAGTGATAATTGGTGAAAATAATGGTAAGATTCCTCAAACAATAAGGCAAGAAACTAAAGTTAGTCAGTATATGTACTGCTATATTTATATATATTGCCTTTTCTTATGCAAAATAATCTAATTTTCTTTTTTGTTTTGTTATATATATATATATATATATATATATATATATATATATATATATATATATATATTCGAAGCTGAAAGTAATGGATTCACTTAAATTCGCTTTTGAGTGACTTTTGTGAAATTTTTGTCCAAATCAATTGATAGCAATGGTTTTTAGTAATGATATTTGTATACAGGCAGAAAATGAGAGAATAAAATAACGAAATAAATACTAGGTAAATTCTTTATATTAGTTGTTCCTTTCTAAACAAACCGACACATAAGACCTAATTAACAAAACTTTTGAGAAATTTGAGTTCGTTATCCATTCATGACTTGATTTTTTATGGTCAAAATTGGACTTATTATTAGCTTAATTCTTATATATTTGGTCATGACCTCCCTGTGTTTGCGTGCATGCAAATACTTGTCTGTTATAAATGGAAAAGTTCACTAAACAGAAAGGTGTGATAAGGTTTACTTCATCAAATAGTATTTACCTAATATACAATGCGAAAAAAAAAGTAAAATATAGATCATCTAAAAGATATTTACATATACTATTTCATAAAAAGTAAATTTATAATCTTGCAATAAGCAATTCACCTACTATATAAGCAAAAGTGATTTGATAGGGTAAATTATTTTACACTGTTGATTTATCAAAAGGAAACTCTGTAAGCAATGACAGACAGATATATAGAGATGAGGCTTCAAAGAATCCTGTTAACCTTTACAAAATTTATATATATTGAAAACAATAATATATTTCGCCTGAAACCCTTAAGATTAAAAGTTCAATTAGGTACCAATTAAGTCATTCGCTCATATGCTGTCGGCACCTTAAATTCTGGGTCCGTCTATGTGTATAAGAAATTAAGGACCAAGTGGAAAGTCTCCATCCTATGGTTTTATTCTCTAATTTGCATGCTTCACGAGAGAAAACATTAGGAAAGACAAAGTGGGTGTTCCAAAAATGATCTTTTTTTTTGGTTTATTAGGCATTGAATAGCAGTACGTAGCAGGTTGCTTATTGACTATTGTCTTTGTATTTGTTATCGCTAATTTGTTGCACCTACTTTTGTCCTTCTTATTGTTCAACTTTTGCTTACCTACTCATCCTAAAAAATTCTCCAATACAATATAAAATAAAAGAAAAGGAGAAATCATTTCTCTTTTATTTTTGCCTATACTATGATTTTTGAATTCACATGTCACAAGCAATTTAGCATTTAGAGTCATTGGGTTCAAAATAAATATGGTAATATCTTATTATATGTATATTATTTGATTTCTGTTTTATAATTTTCATTCATTATTGACGATTTCAATGGATATAAGTAGGATTAGAAAATTGTAACTTTTAGAAGGTACTATAATAATCATAAATAAATAAAATGGGGAAAACCACTTCCTTGACTAAATATTCATCTCATGGGCCAAAGGCCCAATATAGCATTTCAAGGACTTAGGTACAATAGGCCCAAAATCTCAAATTTGGGCCTAATTTCTCCCAACTTGCCCCTTGAAATTGGAATTTTCATTATGTGCATTTTCTCCAAATGAAAATGACCACGAAAATGGTTGAGGCGGAGGCGGCGATGAGGTCGGAGACGACGGAAGTGGAAACGAATACGGAAATGGTGACGGTGGCGAGGACGGTGGTTGTTGTGCAACCGGAGCCTGACCTTGTGTTTTTGTACAGAAATTCTTGAGCGTAAACGGAAATAGTGGGCTTATCGGAAATATTTTGGGCCAACAATTATCTTGAATGTCAATAACAGCTTGACAACATTGAGGCCCAATAGAACGAAAATGAAATGGAATGAATAAAGAGCCAAATATTTCTTGAATACACCCTGGAGTATTTTTAAGAGCTGCTACACATTTTTCAGCTTCAGGCCCACCAAAACTCCAAGAAAATGGGCCTGTATTACCAAACCCACCTGAAAAGCCCGGCCCAAAACGTTGGACGCCGACTACTACACGCCCGATGCTAGGTTTAATCACGGTTAAAATGCATAAAACGAATATTACTTTCATGTTTATGAAAGTAATAACTCGAGGCATTTTAATTTAGGAGGAGAAAAGAAGAAGTTTAGTTTTATTTTTGCCTCAAGAGCTAAGCTAATTTGGGTTTATTTTTCTTTTTTAAGATGTGAAAATAACGTTATTAATCTTCATTAATTGCCTAGCTTTTAAGATTGCAGTTTAATATAAGGCACTTTATGACATGTTTAAATGATCTGTATCAACTATTAACGGCAGTCATAACATTTTGGGCAGTTTAATTAAGAAACTTTATGGCATGTTTAAATGTTCTAAAGTATTCCCTTCGTTCACTTTTACTTGACACATTTTAATTTTTCACGTCTCTTAAGAAATAATAAACAAAGTGCATAATTTACCATGCTATCTATATTAATTAATACATATTTTATTGAATTTGATAAAATAATTTGGAATGAGTAATAAATACTATGGGTATAACAGAAATTTTTTTTGTCATTTTCTTGATATGCGTAAAGTGACAAGTAAAAATAAAAATCCATTTTTAGTATACATACTAAGTAAAAGTGAACGGAGGCCGTAACTATTTGTAAGATAGTTTGTTATGTTGGGAAGTGGGTTGTTTCCACATCGGAAGAAATAAGGCATTTTTGGAGCCTTTTAAGCACTTGTCCATTTTATGTCTTTGATTTAGGACACATACTTTTAAGTGTGTGCAATTAAGTACACTATATATTTATATATTATAATCAAAGACTTTGACTTGGAGCTTGGGCACGGGCCGGGTCAGATCCTAAAATTAATTATTTATTTTTGTGACAAAAAAAAATTGAATTTATTTGAATTTTAAATTCAAAATTTGAATAAATAATTGTATCTGTTATTAAAAGGTCCAACTGAATATGTCTGTTTGGGAAACAAGACATCTTTTCTGAAAAGGTCTATTTGTTGCCTATAAATACTCAAGAATTCCAACGAAGCAACACAGAAAAATCACAAGTATTATTTCAGGTTGTGTTGTATCCTGTAGAGAATCGTTAATTTTGTATTCCCCTAAATTAGTATACAAGCGATAATTTTTTAAGGACAGTCGATTTTCATGCCTCAAAGCCATTTTTTTGTTTAATATTTTCTGACAATCTTAAAGAGTTATTCTGCTATGGAGAAATTGATGTCTGTTGTTGAGAATTCGAAGGAGTTCATCAAACTTGATCGCTTTGATGGAACAAATTTTACCTGCTGGAGAGACAAGATGATATTCATGTTGTCTGCTCTCAATATCTACTATGTTCTTGATTCTACCTTGCCTGCGATGCTTGAGCCTACATCAGAAGATTCTGATGCAGTCAAGGAAGAAACGAAGAAACGAGAACATGATGAACAGTTGTGTAGCGGTCATATTCTGAATGCCTTGACAGATTGACTCTATGATATCTACTGCAATCTGAAGTCGTCAAGGGAGAATTGGACTTCTCTACAAACTTCATACTAGAAAGAAAAATGAGGTATTGACAAATTCCTGGCTCTGCAGTATTTTAAATTTAAAATATTTGATACTAGGCCTATAATGGATCAGATTCATGAACTACAAATCTTAGTATCAAAACTAAGTGATCTTGAAATTAAAATTCCTGATGCACTTCAAATAGGTGCTATTCTTTTGAATTTGCCTTCCTCTTGGAATGACAATAGAAAGAAAATCCAACATTCAATAGATAAAATGACCGTGGAACAATTTCGTGCTCACATACAAATTGAAAGTGAGACTCATGCTCGTGATGCTATTAATCAGCCCTCGAGTTCTGCAGTCAATTTTGTTAATCAGAATGGTTAGGAAGTGGGAACAAAAATCCAAAAGTTTCCAAAAAATCTTCTTTTAAAAAAAGAAAGAACTTTAGTTGTCATCACTGTGGAAAGAAAGGCCATATGATTCGAGATAGTAGATATAGAAAGGCAATAATGAATTTCAATGAAGGCAATACCAAAAAGTCTAGAAAGATTAAAAAACCTGGAAATTCTGAAAAGGCAAACGCAAATTCTGCCCAAAGACTGGTTGCCATGGTTTTTGCAATGCAAATTGGTATGGTCACCGAATTGAATATGGCTACCGCTGCTAAAAATAGTCAAGACTAGTGGCTAGATTAGGGTGCTACTATTCATGAATGTTATGACAAGAAGATGTTCAAGACATATGCGGAAGTGCAGGATTCTGAACAAGTCTTGATGGGAAACCATGTTGCGGCAGATGTTGCTGGAAAAGGAAGCATTGAAACTAACTTCACATCCGTCCAGAAGTTGACATTGCTGAATGTGTATCATGTTTCTGATATGAAGAAAAACTTAATGTCTGATCATGTAATAGTGTCTAAGAATGGAGTTTTTGTTGGAAAAAGATATAACTGTAACAACATGTTCAATTTGAGTATTAATAAAATAAATTATGTTTCTGCTTATATCATTGAGTCTGATTCTTGTTTATGGCATGCTGGACTGGGACATTTAAATTTCGGCTCCTTGAATTATATATTTGATATCTTAAAAAAATATTATTATTAAAGTTAAAAAGGTATTATTATTTTTAGGACTAACCAAAAAGGAAAGAATGTCATATCAGTTGAGACGAAGAGAGTATTATTTAACTGATAGCCCATATAAAAGAGGAAATAATCTCCTATGCACACTTTCAATTTGAATATAAAAAATTGACCCTTCAAAGATTGCAGCCTTAATGTGTACACCTTTAGTCCCATTGTTAAAAAAATTACTAATTCAATTTTACCATCAAGTTACCTTGTGAGAGAAAAGCTTGACTGTTAAGAGTATATGTTAGAAGGAAAAAAGCAAAAAAAAAAAAAAAAAGCTTACCTCGCTCGCCCCGAATTCGTTTCTTCATAGGTTAAGTCAGTGGCGGAGGCATGATCTCCACGAAGGGGGTTCAATTTTTTTTTTGTAGCTAATGAGAATTGAATCCATGACCTTATGTAGATTTTGAACCCCCTTGACCACTAAAATACACTTTTGGATTGTGCTAAGGGTGTTCAAAATTTAATATGTAGAGGTAAAAATAGATTTTGCCTTATATATATAGTGTAATATTTCGACGAAGGGTGTTCGGGTTAACACCCTTGCGCCCCCTAAATCCACTCCTGGGTTAAGTTTGTTTGTCAAAACTTTAAAAACTATCATTTTATACGGGTGAACTCAGGGTTAGCGTACACCCCGACTTCCCAGTAAGTTAAACGAAGTAAAAGTTTGAATATATGAGATCAAGATCGAATCTGGAAGCTCTTTGAATTGAGGTTGGAACAGGGAATCGCCCTCGAGCTTGACAAGGCACCCCCCGAACCAGAACGAGCTACGAGACCTCGGAAAGCACTACAAATGATTGCACACGACTAATAGAGGATCATGATATCTGCACCCAACCGGATATCATGACGCGAATTTCACCCGATGTTGGTAGTGTATCAGTAATTGACGAGAAAGGATACTCTTTTTAGAATTGTACTAGGGATGAAACTCTCTTACTATATAAATGGGAAGTTTTTTGTTCAATACATATTGTAACACGTATGTCAAGGCGATACAAACTTATTTCTCGGATTTCTAGCTATTAAAAAGTTCTTATTTTAATCGTTGTTCTTTATATACATTTGGCTTCGAATCGAGGGCCGAGTCGAGGGCAAAACTATTGTTCTAAATCTGAGCCCGGCCTTAACATAATAGCTTGTTTGTTTATTCATTTAATCTTTAATTCATTTATCTAACATTCTTAATTACTTGTGTTGAATCTATCCATGTATCCTGAAAATCGCATAATTGTTACCCGCTTTAAGGGTAAACAGTTTGGCGCCCACTGTGGTGCTAAGGATAATTGTAGTGGTTTGATACAAAATCTCCATAACACACTCTATTTTACACTTGTTCTTTAAGGTGTCAATTTCAGGTCAGCTTAAAAAATATCAAATTCTCAGTCTTCTCACTTGAACGTTGAGGCTAAGTCTGGCCATCATGGCAAAAATAATAATCTAGTGGCTAGCAACGAGGTTACCTCGCTGATCCCGATGGAGTCCCAACCTGCCTACCGATGCTAACTCATAGGTGGCCATCGACGCCAACATGCCTACTGATCCCAAAAATAACATTGGCGGAGGAGCCCGACCAACGACTCGAGGAGCACCCGAAGACGAAGGCGACAGGGTTAGCTTACGATTAATCTTAGAAATGGTGCATGCTCAACAAACGGCGATAGCACAACCACAAAATCAACATCATGCCCCAACAAAATTGAGCCCAAACCGTCCTGGGAAAATACCTGTAGAAATAAGCAGATCACCGAAAGATTGGGAGAAGTTGATTCAAGTGTCAATCCCAAAGTGATGAAGATACTGGAAGCATTAAGAAAACGAGTGGATATAGGTGAAAAGAAAATTGAGGGACATGACAAGAAGGTGGAGACAGACAGTTCCAGGGTTGATCAAATCCCCGGAGCACCCCCTATATTGAAAGGTCTGGATTCCAAGAAACTTGTCCGAAAGCCTTTCCCTTTGAGCGCGGCACCAAAACCAATTCCGAAGAGGTTTTGTATGCTCGATATTTCAAAATAAAATGGACCCACATATCCGAATTAGCATGGGACCTCCTACACATGCGCTATCGAAAGCAACGTCTTGTAAGACGAGGAAATTGAGTCGGTATTATTAAAGAAGTTCGGGGAAACTCGTTCAACATGACCAATGATATGGTGCCACAACTTACCCCCAAATTCTATTGACTCATTCACTATGCTCACAATTGCTTTTGTGAAGACTCATTTTGGGGTTCAAGGTCGAGACCATAAAATCGGACCTTTTCAAAGTTAAACAAAGAGACAACGAGATGCTCAGGGAGTTCGTGTCACACTTTCAAATGGAATGGATGAACTTGCCTCTAGTTGCGGATGATTGGGTTGTTCAGGCATTAACTCAAGGACTTAATGCCCGAAGTTCCTTGGCTTCGCATCAGCTAAAACAAAATTTGGTAGAGTACCCAGCAATAACTTGGCTTGACCTCCACAACAGGTACCAGTTAAAAATGAGAGTCGAGGATGACCAATTCAGAGCCCCCTCTAGGTCCGTTTATACCATAAAAACCAATGACATGTCTAAGAGAGTCGTCAATCAAATCAAGGCCGGTCCGAGATTTATATCAACCATACAATGCATATCAAGGGAAAACATGCCCGATAGCAACTCTACAAGGAACGAAAAGAGAAGTGATTGAGGGCCTAATAGTCGAGGTCTGATAAGCAAAAATGGTTTCGACAGGCCGCTCGGGGGAAGGGAATCACCAATATTATCAAAGTATCATGACACTCATGGACACAAGGCCGAGAACTACTGACAATTGAGAGAAGAAGTTGCCCGATTATTTAATAACGGGCACCTCCAAGAATTTCTGAATGATCGAGCCAAAAACCACTTTAGGAACAAGGACTCCAGCAAATAGACCGAACAAGAAGTGTCTTAGCACATCATCAACATGATCCTTCGAGGGATCGATTTCTTCCAAGGGCCAATGATAAAGCGCACTAAAGTATCCATCATATTGGAAAGGTGCACCTGAGATTACGTCCTAGAGGGAACCATTTTGTTCAGCGATGAAGATGTCGAGGGCATCGTATAACCCCATAATAATGCACTGTAATATCCGTACTAATCAATAAATATGTAGTTAAACGTGTGTTCATTGATCCTGGTAGTTCGTCCAACATCATCAGATCGAGGGTCAGAGCAGTTTAGGTTACAAGACCAAATAATGATGGTAGTCCGGGTGTTGAACGGAGTCAACATAGAATGCAAAACTACTAAAGGAGAAATAACCCTGCCATTGAACACCGTCGGGATGGTCCAAGAGACAAAATTCTACATGACCGAAGTGACATAAGGTATAACACCCTGTTTGGAAGACCATGGGTACATAACATAAGAACGATACCCTCAACCTAACACTAGGCACTGAAATTCCCTACACAGGGAGGAATAAAGATGGTATACGGAGATCAGCCGACCATGAGTGAATTGTTCGATACCAAAAAACACAGAGCTGACTAGGACAGAAGAAATTAAATAGCAATCACCTATATCAGTTTTGACCGAACCAGAAGGGAGAGGAGTAGACGAAGAGGATGATTACGGAGTTCCTAGATCATTCATAACTCCTGATGACTACGATTCCACCAAATCGACGATCGAGGATTTGGAGCGAGTTATATTGATCGAACACTTACCCAATCAGAAGGTATACCTGGACACATGATTAACTTAGGAGCTCAAGAGAAAACTCATTGAATTTCGTATAACTAACATGGATATTTTTGCTTGGTCCTATATTGACATGAAATGGATCATGCTAGAGGTAACCACTCATAAGAAGAGTTTGGTCCCGAAGTTCTATCCGGTCAAGCAAAAAAGGAGATCGCAATCCGAGGTAAATCATACATTCGTCAAGGACGACGTATCTAAACTCCTTAAAATAAGATCCATTCGGGAATTTAAATACCCACATTGGTTAGCTAACGTAGTGGTAGTACCTAAAAAAGTAAATATGCTAAGAATGTGTGTGGATTATAAAGATCAGAACAAGGCATGCCCTACAGATTCTTTTCCTTTGCTTAAAATAGATCGAATGATCGACGCGATGACCAGGCACGAGATACTCAATTTTCTCAATGATTATTCCGGGTGCAACCAAATTTGGATGGACCCAGGCGATTAAGAAAAAACTTATTTTATCGCTAAATTTGGAACTGATTGTCATAACGTGTTGCCATTTAGATTAAACAACATCGTGCCACCTATCAACGCCTGGAAAACCGAATGTTCGAAGAACAAATAGTAAAATCAATTGAAGTTTACATTGATGACATGTTAGTCAAGTCCCTGCGAGCAGAGGACTATTTAAAACATTTGCAGGAAACCTTTGACATATTGAAGAAATATAATATGAAGCTGAACCTGGAAAAATGTGCATTTAGGGTCAGATCCAGGAAAATTCAAAGCCATAGAAGACATCACTGTGGTGGACAATGTCAGGTCGTTCAGAGGTTGACCAAGCATATATCCATCCTGGGCCAGTTCATATCAAGGTCCTCGGATAAAATCCATCGGTTCTTCTCAATGTTGAAGAAGAATAATAACTTTTCTTAGACTCCGAAATGTCAACAAGCTTTGGAAGAACTCAAATGGTAACTTTCGAGTCCGTCCTTGCTCCACACTCCTAAGGCGGATGAACAATTGTACCTTTACTTGGCGGATTCTGAGGTAGCGATAAGTGGAGTCTTGGGAAAGAGAAAGGTACACAATTTCCTATTTACTATATCAGTAGAACTCTAGGCGAGGCCGAAACAAGGTATCATCATCTCGAAAAGATTTGCGCTCGCTTTGCTAAGCGTCTCCAAAAAGTCAAAACTGTACTTTCAATGCTACCCCATATATGTCGTAACCTCTTACCCACTGAGGAACATCATGCACAACCCGAGCTTTCTAGACAGTTGGCCAAATAGGTCGTCGAAATCGAATATCGACCCCGAACCACCATACATCTCAAAGTTTAGAAGACTTAGTGGCCAATTTTATGCCAGCCTTAGTGCCCAAAGTCGAAAGAAAATTATTATTATTGACCTCGAGGACTACCTTGAAAATTTGGACCCTTTTAATGGACGGTGCCTCGAACGCAAATGGGTCAGAGCTCGACATAGTTCTGAACCACCTACGGGGAATGTAGTTAGCCAGTATATTAGAACTATAAAATTGACTAACAACAAGGCCGAGTATGAGACCATGATTTTAGGTCTCCAATTGGCTAAAAGCCTTGGGGCCGAGGAGATCGAAGTTAAGTGTGATTCCCTCCTCATGGTAAATCAAGTCAATGGGATGTTTGAAGTGAAATAGGATCAAATGCGAAGGTACTTTGACAAGCTACAAGTAACGCTGCATCAATTCAAGCAATGGAATATACAACACGTGCCTCGAGATTAGAACTGCGAGGTCGATACTTTATCTAACTTGGGGTCATCAGTTGATGATGATAATTTAGTTCGGGAACAGACATACAACTCATGAAGTTGGTGATAGAAGAAGGCCATGTCGAAGTAAACTCAACACATTTAACCTGTGATTGGAGGAATAAGTGTTGATACCCAATTTTTTTCTTTACTATTTTGAAATGCATATATACCTTTAAAACTATGCATTAGCACCAATTGGTATTTTTCATAATTTCTACATTTTTAAATTAATTTATCTCAGTATTTTATTCATATAAATAATTATAAAATTACATTACAGATGATTTTAAAATATTTTTTGATTTTATATTATCATTTATGATCCTATTAAGTCCAAATTATTTCATAAATGGTCAGATTGGCACTTTTTGGTTAACTTTGCAATTGTAGCCCATGCTGAACATAGTAGACACTAGAGTGTGACACTTAGTCTCAGTGGTTGATTCTTGCTAGAGTGCCTTAAATTGTATGTTTGTAACTAACTTGAATAATCAAATGAGAGTGTCTTGATAAGCCAATCTGGAATGAGTCATGTGTCATGTGTGTATGAGTTGTACTGTATTCTATGCTCTACATTTGATACCTAGAACTTACCCTGTGTGTTTACAAAGTGAAATAGTAGCGTTATTCAGTTTGAGAAGTGATATAGGCATTTCTTTGTTAAGACAAATATATAAAGTAGACCTATCTAAATGCGATACATCGTAGTTAACCCTATTAAGCATATAAGCCTATTTCTTTGGCAGCCACATTACAAACCTTACCCAATTGTTTGAACGACCCATCTGTTTGAACCCTTTTACCTTCCATGAGCACTTGCATGTTTATGAAATATGCAAAAGGTAAAGTGTGGGGTGGTGGTTTGATTTTTGAGTGGAACTGATGAAATAGAGCAAAAGGTACAGTATTTTGAAAAAGTAAAAGAATAAGCACCACTTAGAAAGGAAACAAAGAGAGAGAATGAGTAAATGTAGTATTTGATAAGTGGTGACTTGATACAATTGCACCTAACGGAGTTGGGGTGTTATAAATAGAAGCGTGGTGGAATGTCTAGTTTGACATCAGTATGGTTTTGAATATTAATGTGATTGTATTAAAAGTGTTAAGGGAGGTTAGTCACTATAATCAAATATATCCTACGTGTCCTTTAACCTACATTACAACCAAATAAAGTTCTAATTGATACTAGACTAAATGAGACCGATTAGTAGAGTAGTACAATACGGGCAAGCCTATGGTTCATCTGTGTGGCATGTGAATGTTCTTTTTGAGAGTGAACGAATTTCATCTATCTAAGTTCCTAATTGTTCTTAATATTATTATTTGTGGAACTATTATCTTGTGTGATGTAAGGGCATGTGATTCATGAAGGAAAGGTAAGTCTTGACCTCTGTATAGAGTAATTTGAGTAAGTGTGAATATTACACAGCACGTGAGAGTCGACTATTGAGTCAAAGATTGTCCACTACTAGACGTAACTTTGGTGATTTGTTCTTGGTGTGATTGTCACACCTCTTTTTTCTCCAACACGACCCTATTATGTGGTTGAGTAAGAAGAGTTTTTCCAATTAAAGTGACATTTTGAAAAGAGATTATTTATTATTTAGAGTCGCCACTTGGAATTGAGTTTTGGTGTTCCAAGTCACCTTTTATTTGAATCCCCTTTCAAAAGGAAGGTTTGACTCTTACTTTTGGTCTACGAAACAGAAGATTGAGTAAGGAATTCTGTTGACCGAGGGGAAGTTGTAAGGCACCCCTCGAGTCCCGTGGTTCTAGCACGGTCTCTTTATTGACTCATGTAAGGCTTAAATCAATTCTTGACTATTTTTGTATTTTATTGGTTATGTCTTGTCTATTACCGCTTCACTTAATTATTAATTGTTTGGACCCAGATGCGATATACACACAAGGTATTTCTTTGAAGTTATATGTTAAACTAAGGTACGGAATGTACACATGGTTATAACACAATTAGTTTAAATTTAAAGGCATCGAGACGCGAGAATGCGCACACGATCCTTTTTGTTACTTAAGCATATCAATCCGAGGTTCGGGTATGAACACATGAGCTAATATTTAAAGTGCGTCTAAAACTTTTCTAGTGTATTCATAATTTGTTTCTTTCCTAAGAGGAGATAGTTGTGATGGTCATGATTTACAGATATTATTATAGATAGAAATGGTATGATCCAGATATTAAAATTATTAGCTAGTTCAATTATCTTACTATTCTAAAATAATTCGAATGATTTATCAATTTATAAGAAATAGACGAACTTATTCATCTTTGCCCCGATGATTCTGATTTTGGCCCAATTAATTTAAATTAACTATCAAATGTTTACTACCTACTAAACTTATTTCTACGTCAACTAAACCAAATGACTAGTTGTTAAATTTTAGCAAACATTTCTTAACATGCAGCCTTAGAAAAATGGTGTGGCGCTCAAGTACTTCAATTACTAATTAGCCCAGAGACTCATTTAATAACTATATCCAAAAAGAATAAGTATGGATACTAAATCCATAAATTTTAGAATACAAAAGCATGTGTTCATAAGAACAGTAGTAGATCAAACAAAAATAGAAGGATAACCTCCAACTGATTCACTTAATTTTATATATGTTTATGAAACAACAATTCATGCTTTTTCACGTCCTTTAATATCTATACCACACAGTAGCTTTATTTGTTCAACTAAGTAATGCATAAAAAGCTAGATAAAATTATTTTAGTTCAACATCAATACTATAAAACTAAACGCAAATTGCACAACTAGTGAATTATAGATTTATCATACATGTAGGCAATGGCATCAAAATATCTATATTACAAAAGATAATCAACAGTGAAGGGACGGCACAACTTTTATCTTTCAAACAAACAGATAAACACATTCAATAAAATATCGATGATAATTTATCATAAGAAAAAAAGGGAAATTGAACCTTTAGAGTAATGCTTTCTTCATTATATAACAAAGTTGTCGACGGAACGCGCTGAACAATCACGAGCACGAGAAATTTGATGATATAACCCAACAACTGACTCAAGACCAGAACTTCAAACGGAAATCGACACTAATTCAGGTGGTATTAAGGTGCTATATTTAGTGATATAGGTCTGAGTTGAAGCTCGAATTACGGAATTTTTATGGCTGAAATTTTCTGGTTTTGCTACAATAGAGATGGAAAATCAAACTCAAGATGAAAGCATCCTCTTTGTTCTTCTTCTCTCCCACGCTTTCTTCTTTTTTATCTCCTTTTGTTTTCGTTTTTCTTCTTTCAAAAATCATCCTCCCCCCTTGATTCGTGAAGTCTGTTATATATATATAGGTAGGTGTATACCTTGGTGGTTAGGAAGAGTGGGGAACATGGGGGAAGTTGTGAGTAGTGGATGTTTAGTTATGAGGAAGTGGTGAAATGGGGAGGTCGGGTGTGAGAAGGGGGGGGGGGGTTTCGGGAGGTTAGGGTGGTTTGAGGGAAATGTGGTGTAATAGAAATTGGGGTGAGCATTTAGGTACCTCATATATATATATATATATATATATATATATATATAAACTCACTATTTACACTAAAGTTTAAATTATAAGAAAAATATTACAATAACTTAGATTTAAATTAGAAGAAATCAAATTTTTATTTTAATATATATATAAATTTCTTCTATTTAAGCATATGAATAAATCTTATATTCTAAGAATATGAATATCCGGGGTAAGCAACCCCCACTTCCAATCGAGAGGTTGTGAGTTCGAGTCTCCCCAAGAGCAAGGTGGGTAGTTCTTGGAGGGAAGGATGCCGGGGGTCTATTTGGAAACAGCCTCTCTACCTTAGGGTAGGGGTAAGGTCTGCGTACACACTACCCTCCCCCAGACCCCACTAAGTGGGATTATACTGGGTTGTTGTTGTTGTTGTTGTAAGAATATGAATATTTTTTGTAGTTTTTAATTTTCTTAAATAAAACCTATTAAAAGTAAGATAAAAATTTAAAATATTAAGATTTAGACCTAAAAGAAATATTTATATTAAAATAGAATAAAATTTGGGTGGTGAAAAATTAGGTGTTCACAGTGATACGTTAGGGGAAAAGCTTAGTGAAGGAACCTTTATAGAGTGTGGTAGATTGCTCGAGGACTAGTAATGATTTAAGTTTGGGGTATTGATAATAGGCTAGATTCATGTAATTTGGCGACTGTTTATGATGCAACTTGACTATGCTTCACTGTTCTAGGATAGTTAAATGATGATAATTGGCTCTAATTGTAAGTTTCATATTTTTCAGGAGCGAGTTGACCTTATGAGAACTTAGGACAGTGTTTGGAGCTAAATTAAAGCAAGGAAAGCCCCTTGGAGCTGAGTACGTATGAAAGAAGAGAGAAAATAAGAGCTAAAATGATGACCTAGCTTAGCACGGCCATTAGCGCGACCGCGCTAGTCCAAAAACTCGAGACATAATACTATGCTATATGTGCGGCGATTAGCGCGGGCACGAGCACGGCCGCGCTAGTCCAGTTCGGAACATATAATTCAGGGGTAAACTTGAAAGTTTGGGGGTAATTCCACTTAACCTATAAGAGGTCCAGCACGCCCAAAAGGACATTATCAAGGTTTTTACGGCTTAGTTAAAGGCAAGGAGAGGCAAGAGGCAACAAAGATAATTCGACATCGAGTTCTTCCTTTCTTCCATTTGTATTTACCATTTATGATGAATTTTGCTGTTGTTAGTATATGACTACAATTATGAGTAGCTAAATATTTAGTCTAGGGTTTTGATGCAACATATTGAAGGATGAACTTTATATTATATTAATATAATTTGTCCGATTTAATCTTTATTTGTTCAACAACGTTCTTGTTATAGTTAATTTATAGGATCATCAATTAGCTGTGCCTATTTAGTATGTATTACTCGGGAGAGAGTGCATATTTAGGTAATTATCGAACAACACCACCACTTCCATCATATATGAGGAAGAAATAACCGAGGGTTTAAAGGTGGGATAAGGGATACCGAAACCTTGGGTGCGATCTAAAGTGAGTCATAATAAAAGTCAGCTAGCGTAACTCGGGAGAATGCGTATAGTAAATTATCATAATTACTCGGGAGAGATTTACGATAGTAATAATGCTCATGATCGATAGAGACGATTAAGCAATTCTATGTGAACCATTACAGGAAGGGATTCCATCAATAGGAGAAATCATAACCTTGGATCCTTCTCTTATTTGTTTACAACTCAATCATAGTTAGTTTTTAGTTTACTTAACGTTATTCAGTTGTAGTTAGTAAAAATATCACCAACTGTTATTCGAAATATCTGGGAAGTTGATTACGAATAATTTAGTGTGTCTAACAAGGGTAATTGATAGTTAATTCCCCGTGGAATCGACTCTGGACTAAATACTCGGACTATATTTTCAACGACCGCTTTATCCTTTTTATAAGACATAGGTAGACATGGTCAGGCGTTATCACGATCCCTAGTGAAAATATCCGGGTAGTAAAAAAGATCAAAGTTGGACATTTTAAACTTTTTTAAGTCAAATAGATAAAAGTAATCTTATTAATAAAAACTGTTGCTAAACTTGAAAACTAGCTTAGTAGGTCATACTCCTAAACATAATTAAAGAAAAGAGGGGAAAAAAACACGACATTAGTAACAATAAGGCCCTATTACCACAAGAGTACTTTTGACAAATAACAACATTTCACATTAAAGCATTCCTCTCCAAAAATATGAAATATTATATTCCCACATTTCTTCTTTGTTTCTTTTAACCGTCCAACACTCGAAATCTACTGGCTCGATTAATCTGACGAGTTCTTGAATGTTCAAAATAACGGCGGAGGAGGAGGAGGTATAATTCCTGGTTGAGTGTAGCAAAAGTTTTTGAGATCAGGAGGAAAGAAAGGATTAAAAGGGAAAATCTTTGGCCAACAACTATCATCAATTTCTAAAGCAGCTTTGCAACATTGAGTACCAAGCAAAATAAGTTGAATTGTCAATAAAGAAGTTAATATTTCTTCAATACAACGAGGAATTGTTGTCACTGTTTGAAAACATTTTCTGAATTCTTCAGGATTTATTGGGAATAATCCTGGCAATAACCCTGCATTAAATTCTTGTGCAAAAATAGGTGCAGTAAACATTTGTATGCATAAAATAGTTACTATAGTTGAATATAAAACTCTAGGCCCTGCCATTTGTTAAATTGGATGAGTATGAATTAAGATTGTTAGGTTTTAAAAGGGATTTTGTTGAGTGGGTTTGTAAATTTTGAGGAATATTTTGAAGAGGGAGCTAGTTTATATTTTGTTTTTGAAACTGTTGTCTCAACGCTTTCATTTAGCTTGTTTAATTTAATTAATTAAGCGTTTTATGACATAATTAAAGTATGGTATTAATGCTCTCAGTATGTTTACTTAGGTGTATAGAGTGTTATACGTTTCTTTTGCTTAATTGTTCACCTAAATGTACGCGGGTATACTGTTTCGGGAAGGGCCACATTTTAACGACTGTGATATAGACTATCTACCCAAATACAAATATTAATGACTGTTTCCATGGCTCGAAATCGTGAGCTTTATCAAGAGTCAAGTCAATATTTTTTTAATATAGTGTAATAAAAAATTATGTAAGCCGACCAAGAATATTGGATGGACTAAGCACTATCGTGATTATTAAAAAGTTTTGACCATACAAGTGAAATAAAGTAAGAAAAACTGTAATTTTCCCTTGATGATAGTTAGAAATTAAGCTAAGGTATTATTAATCAACTCGTAATGCATGATCATCTGAACAGAAAAGGTTGAAATTTTCTGGCCCAGTGTAGCCGTTTTATAACTCAACGTCCCTAATATAAATAAAGTTTTTGAGTTTGATTGATGTTGATTCTAATTTTTTTTTTCTTTTTGGTTTTTACCTTTTGTCTGGTACTCGTATTAGAGTGTGACTAAATACGAACCCAGCAACTCTAACCCGACGCTCAAACGCTAGACTTTTGGTTAAACATGAAGAAATAGCCACCGCAACCCTTATGGTGATGTGGATTCTAATTTGTAGTCCGCAAAGGACGTTTGAAGAAAAGTCATAAATGGGATAATACTTTTTAGGGATAAATGTTTTTTTGCGTTTACTGTTTTTATAATTTTATTTATTTATTAATCCATTTTTGGAGAGCGAAAACATTTTTAATAGCTACTTCGATAATTATTTTAAATTTCTATTACTATAGTCTATACGTGTGTTCAGGGGCGGATGTAATGTTCCATCGCGGGTTCAATTGAACCCGTAACATTCGACGTAGAGTAAAAATTTATACGTAAAAATTTATTAAAATTGTAAAAAAGTAGATATGAACCCATAACTTTAAAAATAAAATGAGTTCAATGCTAAAAATCTAAAAACTTGAATCCATAGGATTTAAATTCTGGATCCGCCTCTGCGTGTGTTCACATTAGACAATGTTTCCCTAATTGTTGGTTTTGTTTATAAAGGCGAGAACGAGAAATGCAGGCAAGTGAAATTTTTTAATTGATTCCTTTTGAACTTTGTCCCTTATTGAATAGAAAGAAGATGATTGTTGTGCTTACATATAGAATCACTTCTTTTAGTTTTTAAAAAGTTGAGAAAAGAGCAAGTCTCGCACTGTTATCGTCGCTCGAGTCGACTTTGGATTTGAATTTGAATTTGGTCAAATAATTTGATTGACTGAACGATATCAATTTATGCATTTAACTACATGGATGAAAGAGTTGAAGCTCAAATCAGCTTGACCTTTATCGTGTAAAAGCAAAACTCAAATAAATTTAATCTACGTACTCATTTGATCAGTTGATAGCTAGATATGTTTGAGTTACATAGTCTATGCATCAGTTTTGACGTGTATTTATTCGTATTGGGCTCAACAACCCACATTACTGAATCAACAACCAACACTCTGCCGGGTCGGCCCAAATAATTAGTATTAGCTCTTTACATTTTTACCCCTGTATATAAATACAAACTCTAGAACCTTCAGAACTGAAGGAACTCATTTTTGTACATTGAATAGAATTACAAAACGGTTCATCTTGGTTCCTTCTTCTCTCAAACCTAATGTACAAATTCTTCTTTAATTTCTGGTACAAATCGAAGCTTTATATGGTATCAAAGCCTGGAATATTGTAGATCTTTATCTCTCAAGTCGATCGATGGCCCTCGTCAAGTTTCGTTCAAGTATGATTTTCGCTGGGATTCACTCTTTGGTTTCCGGCGAAGGTTTTTTGGTTTCACGGTGATTTTCTTCCACTTTGTTAAGCATTCACTCCGATTGTCAGTGTCTTTTGTCGAGATTCTCCGATTCAAAACTAGGGTTTTCAAGGCCGTTCTTTTCCGGTTGCGAAGAAGGCTGGTAACACATTTTATTTTTTTATACTGCTTCTGCTGGTTATTGATCACTGTTGGTTGAAGTTAAATCCCGTGGTACATTTCTATTGATTTTCGTGATATATTTTTGTTGGTGTTGCTCCGTCTAGTTTGAGACATGACAAACGGGTCTAGTAGTACTACTCCTGATTCTAAATTTATGCCACGTGCTTCTAGTTCATTATTTCTTCATTCATCTGATATACCTCGGATGTCCTTAGTTGTTGTTGCTTTTTCTGGTTATGATTTTGGTAGGTGGAGAAGGAGCATTATTGTATCCTTGTCGGCTAGGAATAAAATCACTTTCATTGATGGTAGTTTTTCAAAGCCGTCAACTAGTTCCCCTGAGTCTAAACAGTGGGATAGATGTAAAAACATGCTTATATCCTGGCTAACCAGCTCACTTACACCCGAGATTGCTGAGAGTGTCCAATATTCTAACAATACTGAAAGCATCTAGAAACAGTTGAACTATAGGCATGAAACTATTAATAGAACAAAGAAATTTGAAATTAAAAAAGAATTGGCTTTCACATATCAGGGACCTCTTGATATATCTTGTTATTTCAACAAATTAAAGAAATTATGGGATGAATTGGGGGCTACGGGTTCAAATCATGCAAATACTTGCACTTGTGCTGCAAATGAGGGATTGTTGAGGGAATATGAAGAAAATAAAGTTCACTAATTCTTAATAGACCTGAATGATACTTATATAACTGTCAGAAGCAACATCCTCATGATGAATCCACTCTATTCACTTGATAATGTGTATAACATTCTTCTGCAAGATGAAAAACAGAAACAAGTGACTCCCAATACTCATTTCACACGTGACCTAGCATCTTTCAATGCAAATGCAACTACACCTACTAGGTTTCCTCCTCATTTTAAGCCCCAAAGGCTGTACACTCAAAAGATTAATTTTTACTCACCTAATCAGAGGCTGATTTCTAATTAGAACAAAGATTTATTCTACAAGTATTGCAAAAAGAGTGGTCATACAATCGATAAGTGTTATAAATTAATTGGATTTCTAGAAGGTTTTAAGTTTACCAAGGGCAAAAGGTTTGGGACTACTACAAATGTTGAGTCTTCTGAAAACTCTAATGCTGCAAATGTTGGTTCCAATGGTCCAGTTTCTGGTATACCAGGTGTTACCATGGAGCAGTATTCCCAACTCTTGAGTTTGCTGCAACAATCCAGTTTTGTTGATTCCAGTCCTCCACCCAACTTTGAGGGTTCTCCTAATTTTGCCGGTAATAATCTTTCTTTGCCTGAGCTTAATAGTGTTGCTGCTTATTCTGCTTGCATGCTAACTAGTGTACCTAGAAGTGTTTGGATAGTAGACTCTGGAGAAACTGATCACATGACCTATGTTAAAGAACTTCTTTTTAATATTACTCAACTTTCTGTTCCCTACTTAGTCAGTCTACCCAATGGATACAAATTTAAGGTCACATGCATAGGGTCACTGTCCTACACAAAGTTCTTTACATACCTACTTTCAAGTAGAATCTCATCTCTGTGCTTAGGCTGATTCAACAGTTTTATAGCATAGTCATATTTACTTCTTGTTCCTGCTTGATACAGGACCTTTCTAAGAAGAAGCTTCTGGTTCTTGGCAGACTCCACCAAGGGCTATACAAACTTTATCACCTTTCCTGTTCTCCCTCTCCTGATTTTGTTTTGAATAATGATCGCCAAAATGTATCTAGTTTATCCCTTTCTGATTCTGTTTTGAATATTAATGTTGTGCAGAATGTCTCTAGCTCATATTTGAATACTTCTGTCTGTAGCCTAAATGAAAAAGTGGTTCCCTCTGTTGCATATGTTCATTCTGTACAGCATGTGAATAAACTTGATATGATTTGGCATAATAGAATGAGACATCTTACTTTTGCAAATTTGAAGTGTATACCTTCTGTTTCTTCTGATTTGTCTACTAAACAACCTTTTATTTGTTCTATCTGTCCATTGGCCAACCAAGCTAGATTACCTTTTCTCGATAGTACATCCAACTCTGCTTCTCTGATTCAACTCATTCACATTGATACATGGGGGCCTTATCATACCCAAACTTATTCTGGTGCTTAATATTTTTTGACAATCATAGATGACTTTAGTAGGGCCACTAGGACACATTTAATAAGTTCCAATAGCAATGCATTTACTTTACTTAAAGCTTTTATTGCCATGGTCAAAACATAATTTAATCTTTCTGTTCAAACAATCAGAAGTGATAATGCCTTGGAGCTTGGTTTTTCAAACTTAGCTTGCCAACGTTTTTCCTGATAATGGGATCCTGCACCAAACTACACGCCCTCATACACCATAATAGAATGGATTTGTTGAAAGAAAATATAGACAATTGCTAGAAACATTAAGATCTCTATTGTTCCAATCCAAACTTCCAACAAGATTTTAAGGGGATTGTGTTTTAACAGCCACTTATCTTATAAATAGATTTCCTTCCTCTGTTTTATCTAACAAATTCCCATTTGAAATTCTTTATGGAAAATCACCCTCTTATAGTGATTTAAAACTTTTGGCTGCCTTTGTTATGCAAGTGTGCCTAAGTGTAATAGGGATAAATTTCAACCTAGGGTTGTCCCTTGTGTCTTTACTGGTTATCCTTTTGGCAAAAAAGGCTACAAGCTTTACAATCTTGAGAACAAGTCTATTTTTGTCTCCAGAGATGTCCTCTTTCATGAGTCCCCTTTCCCCTCCATCTCAATTATTCTTCCTCTTCATCTCCTTCTTCTTTTTTTCCTCCTAGTTTCCCTTCTTATCTTGATGATCCTACCTCTAATTTTTCCTCTAATCATCCTCCTTCTCCTTCTCTTTTCTTTCCACTTCGCTCTGTCACTTATTCTCCTACTTCCAATTCACCAGCTCCTGTTTCACCTCTCCCTGTAGTCAGAAAGTCTACTAGAAGTTATCATCTCCCTTCTTATCTTAAAAACTATGTAGTTCAACTTCCCCTTCTATTTCTTGCTCCTCTACTTCCTCCACTTCTGTTTCTCAATATATTGCAGTTGAGCCTCACTCTTATGCTCAGGCTGCTGCCAATCCAGCTTGGTAGGAAGCCATGAGGGAAGAATTTGAGGCATTGGAGGCTAATGAGACTTGGGATATTGTGGAACTACCCAAAGGTAAAAAGTCAATTGGTTGTAAACGGGTTTACAAAATTAAATAAAAAGTTGATGGTAGTATGGAAAGATACAAAGCTAGGCTAATCGTATGGGGAGATACACAAATAGAAGGTATTGATTTTCATGAAACCTTTTCTCTTGTCGTCAAAATGTGTACTATTTGATGTCTTATAGCTTATGCCATTCAGCAAAAATGGTCTTTGTTACAATTGGATGTCAATAATACCCTTTTAAATGGGGATTTGGATGAAGAGGTGTACATGAAACTCCCCCAAGGGGTATCTGTTACTTCTGAATCTCCTCTTCATACTTTGGTGTGTAAATTGAATAAATCTTTGTATGGTTTGCGTCAGGCTTCTCGCTAATGGTATGTTAAATTGTCCCATGCCCTTTGCTCTAGAGGTTATAACCATTCTTTAAGTGATTACTCCTTGTTTTTGAAAAACTCACCTCAGTCTACTGTGTTTCTCGCTATATATGTACATGATATCATTCTAACAGGGGATGATATGCTTGAAATTGTTGCCTTGAAATGTTTTCTGGATGACCAATTCCGAATAAAGGATCTTAGGATTCTCCATTATTTCTTGGGTATACAAATTCATTATCTTTCTTCTGGTGTTCGTTTGCATCAGCAAAAGTTCATTTCTGATTTACTTGTTGATTTTGATTGTTCTAATGTCTCTTCTGCTGTATATCCATTGGATTTAAATGCTAAGTTGCACTCTGATGTTGGTGACACTTTTTCCAAACCTGACACATATCACAGCCTCATAGAGAAACTTAATTTTCTTACCCATACTCGCCCTGACATTTGCTTTGCTATTCAACACCTTAGTCAGTTTCTCCAAACACCTAGAGTCTCTCACATGGCTGCTGCTTTACATATCTTACGCTACTTAAAAGGAACTTCTGATGTTGGTTTATTTCTTAATGATTCTGCTGATTGTTCTTTGGTTGGCTACTATGATAGTGATTGGGTTACTTACCCTCATTCTTGCCGTTCTGTTAGTGGTTTTTATGTGTTTATGGGCGGTACTCTTATTAGTTGGAAGTCCAAAAAACAAAAGGTGGTTTCTTTATCCTCCACTGAGGCTGAATATAGGGCCATGAGCAAAGTTGTTACTGAGTTTTCTTGGCTTGTCTGTTTATTGTCCGACTTGGGCTTACAAGTCTTCACTCATCTCCTTGTTTTCTGTGATAATCAGGCTGCCATTCACATAGCTAAGAACCTTGTTTTCTACGAGCGTATCAAGCATATAGAGGTTGACTGTCATTTTATCCGGACCAAGTTGGGTGATGGATTGATCTCTTTACATCATGTTTCTACTAATTCCCAGTTGGGTGACATTTTTACCAAGTGCTTGACAGGTGGTGTTCATTATTTTTTGGCTGCCAAGTTGGGTATGTGCCCACCATCCAACTTGAGGGGGTATTGGAGTTACATAGTCTATGCAACAACTTTGAAGTGTATTTATTCGTATTGAGCTCAGCAACCCACATTACTGAGCCACATTAGTCAGCAACCCACGCACTGCCGGGTTGGCCCACATAATTAGTATTAGATCTTTATATTTTTACGGGAAATTACCAGCTATGTTCATTTATAAGTAGCTCATTATAAATTGGCCAATTGATAAAATATTACTAATATTAGCCAAATTAGCCAATTAGCTATTTGTAGCAAAAAAAATAATCAAATTTTGCTTTGTTTTGAGTGGGTGCTATTAGAATAGATTGGGCACAACTTAAGGAGCTTGAATCCCAGTTTTGGGGTGATTTGGTGAAGTTTTGAGGTGGTTTGAATTGAAAATTAAAAGTAAAAACTGGACCATGGAAAAAATAATATGTGTATCATACTATGTATCATTTGTGTATCACATATGTATCATATTTGTATCAATTGTGTATCACATTTATATCCATATATACCTGTGTGTGAGATACATGCGTGATACATGTTTGATATATGTGTCGCAGAAGACTTTTTTGAACTCGATTTAATTACGAATTTTGATACAAAAATCAGTCCAAATCGCCTCCAATCTTCCTCAAATTTTGTATATAGACTTATCTACATATTTTCAGTGAATTTCAACTATACCCATTGAAAAAGTTCCTTTTTTGTTTAGATTTTTGGAATATTGTATATATTTTTGTATTTCATCACCTTATTTGCTACCTTATCCATGAATTTTCCTTTCCGTCTTATATCTAATATTGCTAATCTCGCTTAAAAATTTGGAAGGTGATTTTTGCATGTGATTCTTTGAGAGAAAGAATCATATTATTTGGTTTTTAATTTTGTTGGTTAATTTTAGTAAGTCTATGACTAATGGCTAGAGGTTGATAAGTTGAGATTATTTGGTACATTTGTGTAAGTTTTCCTATTTTTACTCCTGTATATAAATACAAACTCTAGAACCTTCAGAACCGAAGGAACTCACTTTTGTACATAGAATAGAATTACAGAACAGTTCATCTTGGTTCCTTCTTCTCTCCTTTAATTTTTGGTACAAATCGAAGCTTTACAAGATAAAAGATCATAAAATATTAAGGACCAAGCGATCTAAATCAGGCTTTATATATTCTTTTATTGATTTTCATTTAGATTGAACTTAAAAATGGAGCAGTTATTGGTATAACAGATTAAAATATATTGACAGTGTATAAGGTTTTTACACTGCTATATCACATCGTGTGGGAACATGTTTTACAGTTTTTTCGTAATTGTTCTAACTGATTAGAAATGTATTATATAGTACTCAAAATAGACTACAATTAAAGTCTGTTTTGTCTTTCTTACAGTTCAAATCAAGCATTCACTAAGGGAAACCACAGCATTAACTATTCTAAACTGGTCAAAAAAATAAAGGATTGCACATTTCAGTTCACATTAATTGCTTTCTGAAAATTTTTTAAACTTGTGACCATTTTTTTTCCTTACTACAAAGCTTTGCTCCTTGCTTGATATCTTGCCTTACAGAGAGAGTATTGCAAATTCATTGTGCATATAACGTAACAAACTAAGTATTAGAAATCCTTGATATGAAATCTAATTAAATAATATACTATATAATTAATGATCCATGACAAAAATTACAAAATGACACTTTTCTTCAACAATAGAAAGGAACAACATATATTGAGATAAATCCGCCACGATAAATAGAAAATGAAGAAAGATAAACAACAGTACTTGAGTTGAACAACAAAAAACTACTACTGACATCTAAAAATTCCAAGAAAGTTGATACTGGACTACTGGTTGTAAGAATCATCAATGTCCGTAACGCTCTATTTATACCCGACCATCTCAATCCACTAGTTCAAAAAAGAAAAAGGAAAAAAAAAAAGACTCCAAGTAGACAAGAAATGAGAGACTATATGATCTCAAACTCAATCTAGTTCAAGGGGCCATATGGATCAACCACAAAAGGAGAAGGTGTAGAAAGGACTCCATTTCCATTGTTATTGTAACACAAATCCTTAACAAATGGAGGAACAAAAAAGTTAAATGGATTATTAAGACCATAAAAGGCACATTTATTTGTAACCTCACTGATAGCATTGCAACATTCTTCACTTACAACATTTAGGGTTATTAAACCATCCCCTAAGTTTCCTCCAAGAATTTCAGAAATTTCATAACCACATACCATCATATCTTCCATTGCTTCCCAACACTGTTGTAGTGAGTAAAATTCAGTAACATCAGTAGATGAAGTATGCCGAAAAACCCTAGGTTGAATTAGCATCGAAAAAGACGATATCATAATCAATAATAAGTATAGAAATGAAGATAATATTGAAGCCATTTTAGTGATTTTTGTTGGGAAATTTTCTAAATTTGGATTCTTGAAAATTTTACACTTGGAGAATGAGAGAGGGTGGTAATATATAGTATATGTTAATATGAAGTAATGAATTGGCTCTAGAAATATTCTCCTTAAATAGGTGTTTATGAACTTAGGTGTGTAATATCTAATAGATTGTATCAAACTTTAAATCATAAATTTGAAGTTCGACTACTATTGATCTACAAAATGTGTTCATATGTAGGATATGCCTTGATCATGTGAAATTATGAACTAAAGGACGAGCATAAATTGACTGCCAATTGTTTTACATGTCACATTTTTCATGTTGTGGAGTATTCGATCCGGTCCAAAATAAGTGATTTTTTTTGCCTTTTTCTTGTGGTCCAAAACAAGTGATTTTTTTAGATTTCAAGAATGAATTAATTATTTTTTTCCTACATTGTCCATGGAGTAAATAATGTTGGAATATGTGTTGGAAATGTTTATGTGAGATAGTAAAAATTAATATAGTCAATTTCATTGTTAGTTAATGCTAAAAGGTAGATTTCTTAATCTGTGTGAAAACATCCAAAAAATTACTTATTTTGAACCCGATAGAATAATTATTATTGTGCAAAGTGCCTACTACATATAGTGACAAAAGTTTCAGTTTAATTAAATTTTGAATGGACATTGAAAAACTCGCCAAGTTGCTAATTATAGTTGTTCAAATATTGACTTGACCAGTGGACATCAAATACTGACTTGGGACGTTGCTAACTCATATGTGTTGTTTACATAATTACATGAAATTTAACATAATTAAATGATATATTAATGTGATGATATATTACGTAATACTCTTTCCAGACCTAAATAAGTAATTTTTTGGATGTTTTTACACATATCCACCTTTTAGAATTAATTAGCAATAAAATTGACTATATTAACCTTTACTATCTCACATAAACACTCCTAACACACATTCCAACATTATTTACTCCAAGAATAATGTACGAAAAAAATAATTAATTCATTCTTAAAATCTAGAAAAATTACTTATTTTGGACCACAAGAAATTACTTATTTTAGACCGGAGGGAGTACACTTAAGTTATAAAAGCATACTCTTTCTGTTCCCATTTACGTTTTGGCCATAAAAAAGATTCCTTTTTTTTTTTGGAAAATTATTTACTTTTTTTCAAAATCAGTGTTTGGTCATGAAATTTCGATTTTCACTTGAAACTGAATTTCAAAAAAAATTCAAAAATTTTAAAAACTTCAAAAAGCTATTTTTCAAAATTTTTACTTTAGATCACTCATAGAAATTCAAAACAACCCAAAATTACATTCATGTCCAAATACAAACTCTAATTTTTTCAAATGTCATTTTTACGTCTAAGTTAAAAATTGAGAATTCTAGAAAGAAATGCTACGCTAATAAATTACAAATTTAGCATTTTTTTTGACTTTTGTAATTAATGGATTATTTATAGTCTTTCATTCAGATGTTCTGAAATAAAATTATAGCATTCTAAATAGATGGTTCAATCAAAGTTCATTGACTCGTGGTAAAGCTAAATACTGCTTAGTTTAATTATAGTATCATCAGTTTTGAATTCTAGTGATATTATACGAGATGTTAAGCGATACTGCTTTATCACAAAATTATATGCAGCAGTTATATGTGAAGAAATTAGTGTGTTTATATAATAGTGCTCAAATAGAGCTTTACAAGAAACTTTAATGGTGGAAGAATATAGAAGAAATGCGAAAAAGAAAGTCGGTGCTTGAGTGAAATCAAGCCAGTGTTCTATTGATCGAGTACACTATGTCGTTATACACAGAAGAAGCTAGAAGAGAAACTGGTAAAGTGTAAAAAGACTAATCTACCCCTTAACTTACATTAACATCTATAACTATCATTAGCTATCTAACTAATCAACTTAACAACTCAACTAACAAACTAACTAGTCACGTGCAAATCATATGACATTACAATATGCCCCCTCGAGCTGGAGGGGGCTTGCCAAGAAGATGGATATGTTGAGTTATTCCCAAAGCTTTAGTCAGTAGGTGTGCCTGTTGCTCTTTAGTATGAACGTGTACTACCTTAATTGTTCCTTCTTTGATCTTGTTTCGAATAAAATGACAACCAATCTCTATGTACTTTGTTCTTTCAAGAAGCACAGAGTCTGCTGCAAGTTGGATTGCTGACTTACTATCACTATATATTGTGGCTGGTTGAGTTATGACTACACCCAACTCCTTGAATAGACCGCAAATAACCATTTCACCTGAGCAATACTGGCTGCTATACATCTCTATTCTGCCTCAGCTGAGCTTCTTGAAATAGTCTGTTGTTTCTTTGATTTCAAAGAAATCATTGAATCTCCAAATTTGATGACATATTCAGTAACTGACCTTCTAGTATTTAGATATGCAGCCCAATCACAATCACACCAACAAGTGAGAGTTTCTGCATAGTCATATTTCATCAAAATCCCTTGTCCATGAGCCATTTTTAAATATATTACAACTCTTTAAGCAACATCCCAGTGAGACCTTTTTGGTGATTGCATAAACTGACTCAATGCCACTACTGCATAATTGATATCTGGCCTATAAGAGCCTTCTTACTAGCCTCTGATAAGCACCAGCACTTTGCAAAATTGGATCCCTGTGATCCCATTTGCCTGATCATATTCCATTGTTGTCAACTTGGACGACTTTACTTCTAATGGTGTGCTAGCTGGCTTGGCACCACTCAGCCATATTCTTAGATCAGCTTTAATATGTACTTTCTTTGATTCAGTAACACTCCACCTTTAGATCTTAGAACATCAATACCTAGAAAGTATTTGAGTTCCCCTAGATCATTCACCTTACAATTCTGATGCAGTATGTCCTTTGCTTTCTTCACTAGTGTTGATTTGCTTCCTGTAATGAGGAGATCATCCACATACACTAAAATGATCACTATTACTTCTTTACTTCTCAATGTAAAGAGTGAGTAGTCATGATGACTTTTTATGAACCCTACTCCAAGTAATGCTTTAGTCAGCTTTATATTCCACTGTCGAAAGGCCTACTTAAGTCCATAGAAGGACTTGAGCAATCTGCATACCTTCTGTTCTTCTTGTCTTCTGAACCCCTCAGGTAGCTCCATATACACTTCCTCATTCAAATCTCCCTGCAAGAATGGATTATAGATATCTATCTGAAATAGGTTCCAACCTCTTGATGATATTAGTGAAATGATATATCTCGATGTGACCATTTTTGACACAAGTGAGAATGTGTCATGATAATCTAAACCTTCCATTTGGCTATATCCTTTTGCCACTAATATTGCCTTAAATCTTTCAACTTCTCCATTTGCCTTGAATTTGATCTTGTATACCCATTTAGATCTAATAGTGTTCTTACCTTATGGCAAGTTCACTATCTCCCATGTCTTGTTATCTTCTAATGCATTTACTTCTTGTTTCATAGCCTTTATCCACCTGCTATCCTTCATTGCCTCCTTAAATGTCCGTGGTTCAGTCAGTTGATAGAACTTAGCCAAATAGAATTTGTCGCTTGTATTAGTATGATCATAAGTCAGGTACTTGGAGATAGGATAATTGCAGTTGGTTGTTTTCTTTATTATGACATAGTCTTTTATCCATATTGACTCTTTAGCCTACCTTGTAGACCTTCTGTTTGGTCTGTAAATTCCTTCATCATCACCTTCTTATTTGTTGACTAAAGTCTCTGCACCTTCCTAATGTTCATCACTATATATGTCTACATGAACAACATCCATATTGTGCATAGGCTTTATGCATATCATCCTTGTTTGACTCTTGTAGAGTTGGTAGATTCCCTTGCAATTCACATCTCCCATTGTCTCGTAGGCTCATCTCTCCTGCTGTTGGGACATTAAATGTGTTGACTATTGATTGTATGTGTAAATGTGAGATTTGTAGTGTTCACTGATCCATGTGCTCCTATGAATCATGTGATATGTTCTCATCCTTCTTAGAGAAAGGAAATTATGATTCCTTGAATATCACCAAAGGACTGCTTTGTGGCCAAATCAAGCAGTATCTAACCCTTCTATGTCTCAGAGTACCCCATAAGAATGTCTGCCTTGGCTCTCTCTGCAAACTTATCTGTTTTGACTAGATTTGTTGCATAGTGCAAATAACCTATAGTCCTTAGATGTGCAATATTAGCATTCTTGTGGTACAATAGCTCATATAGAGTTTTGACCCCAGAACACTTGATGGCAACCTGTTGATCAAATATACTACTGTCTTAACACACATTCCCCAGTATCTGGTTGGAATTGAACCCTGAAACTTCAAAGCCCTTGTTGTGTCAAGTATATATATGTGCCTTCTCTCTACTATGCCATTCTCATGTGGAGTGTAAGGGAAACTGCTTTGATGAATTATGCCGAGACTTGTTAACAACTCAGAACATTATGCATTGAAGAATTTAGATCCATTATTCGATCTTATTACCTCGATCACAATACCAAACTGATTTTGAACCATGTCAATGAACTGCCTTATTGCCACTATTGCTTCAAATGTCAACTGCAAAAAGAACACCCATGTATATCTAGAGTAATCATCCACAATTGTTAGGAAATACTATTTCTTATCAAATGTAGCAATCTTATATGGGCCCCATAACTCCATGTGTACAAAATGAAATGATACTACTAATCTAGACTTGCTTAATGGAAACTTCAACCTAGTTTGCTTTGCTAGTGGTCATATCAAGCAATTTTCATGTGAGATCTCATTATTTTTATTGTTTAAGCCTGCTACATGTCTCATTACTGATGTAAATAGATGACCTAGCATGTTATGCCAAACTTCGCTTGAATCTCTGCTTGTCCTATTCACTACATTGAGTGCACTTATTCTGTTAGCTAAACCTCTGAGTACATACAAGCCTCCTTTGTCTTTACCAATCCCCTTCACCTTGTCATTCCAAAGGTCCTGAAATACACAAGAAGTCAGGAAAGAAATTGGCATTACATTTTAGCTCCCTTGTCAACTTTGCCACTAATAGCAAGTTAAACTTGAAATTAGGAACATAAAGCATATATGTGATCTCTCTCTTGTCTAAAAGAATTGCAGTACCAATATGAGTAATATCAACTTGCTCTCCAGTTGGAAGATGTACTTTATCTTTATCTGTTTTCTTTATGCATTTAACATTTGATAATAGCTCTAAATAAGAGGTAATGTGATAAGTAGCACCTGAATCTACAACCATTCCTTCTCCTATAATTTTTGTGTTAAATTGCTCATCAGACATTTAACCTCACCTACTCCTGCACTTGTTCCTGGACATCTTCCTGAACTTGTTCCTGAACCTGCCATATTTGCTATGCTTGACTCAGGATGTAATTATTTGTTCAACTAATTTAGAATCTGATTGTACTGGTCATTTGTGAAGTAGTGATATTCCTTGTGCTTAGCAGCTCCAGAAGGGCCATCACTCATATCCTGCATACAAAATGAACTCCCATCTGCATTGTTAATCATAGCCATAGGTTCTCTTCTCGAACCACCTGGGTTACCAGCATTGCCATAATTTCCACCTTGAATTTCAGTGCCTCAGTTCTGTTGCCATCCACCTTTATCCCGTGGTCATTCACCATATATCCTTCTAAGATCATAATCAGCAGGATAACCAACAATCTTTAATAATTTTCTTCAGTATGCCCCTTAAGATGACAAAAATCACATTGTAGGTATTATCTCCTGCCTCTTCCTCATCTTTCTTGCATAGCTAATTGCTCTATCTTATCAAAGGTTACAGCGTTCACCCCTATTTTCCGTTGACTCTCATCTTGAATAATCATAACATAGGCTTGATTTAGACTATGTGCATTTCTTTTCATTAGAATTTGTCTCCTAGCTTGGTCATATGACTCATTCAAACCAGATAGAAATTGCATAACTCTTTGTGTCATGACCCCAATCCCGGTCGTGATGACGCCCAACACAATTGCTAGGCAAGCTTGACCATTAACACCCTCAGTCCGAGTATGAAGCTCAAAACTAGTTAATTAAATATCATTAACAATAATAAAGCTAAAAAGTTTAACTGATAGATAGAGATAACACCGAGAATCATGATAGCACAAGTAGAACTCCCAAGGACCTGAGGGTCTTGAGTCTAGAGCCTTTAAAAATACAGAGTAGTAAAACCTCAGTAATACAGATGTTCTAAAGTGCAAAAAAATAAAAGGGATAAAGGAAAAGAGTCGGGTCTTGCAGACGCTGGCAGCTACCTCGACAACTCCGAGAAAAGATCTAGAAAGCATCAAATATCTCGACTATGATCCCGAGACAACTGAATTTGCACACATGGTGCAGGTAGTAAAGTGAGTACTTCCAACTTAGTGGTAATAGACATGTTTATGGCTGACACTAAGAAATCCCGAAATATAACAAAGCAAAGCTATAACCAATACTTCTACATATTTAACGATGGAACAACAACAAGTAATGACAGATATCCATAGGGGCTCCTACAGCCCAAGCACAATATCATCGTAGCATTCGCTGCGGCGTGCAGTTCGATTCACAATCAGTCTAGTTATATGCATGCAAGCCACACGGGCATAGTCAAATTTATCACTTTCGTTTCCATTTAGTAGGAATTATAGCTTAAGTATTTTAAAATCTTAGAAATTTACTAATCATGTTGAGACAATGTTTAACTCAGGACTGATATCATGAAAACATGCTAAACATCATGGAAGCAGTGATAATAATCCCTAAGGGATCCAAATAATCGGCATACAGCCCAAATATACTCATTACAATCCAAGTAGGATGTTTACCAACCAACTTCTAGCCAACAACATAGTACGAGCATCACTCGGACGGACTAAGCCATAGTCCCTAATCACAAACGACTCTACACTAACCGTAGAGTATGTGTCTCCCCTCAATATAGCGTCACAGTATGATATACCAGGGTTTCAAACCCTCATGTCATCATCTACATCTATTACTCACCTCAAACCGGCCACAAGACTAGTCCTCTAAGCCTTACCCTTTTGAATCAACCTCTTCGCGCGCCGAATTTGATGAAAACCACAAGGAATACGTTATAATAAGCTAATAAAATAACCCAATCGAAAGAACTCAAAAATACCCAAAAATACGAAGTTGGCAAAACCCGAGCCCGGGGCCCGCTTCTCAAAAAATTATCAAAATTCACATCACTGAATTTCTCGTCTCGCCACGAGTCCATACATATGAAATACACACAAATCGGAGTCCATTTGTCCCCTCAAATCATCAATTCAAACCCTCTTAAGTTTCAAGCTCTAACCTCCATTTTAAGCTTTAATTCCTTGATTCAGTGATTAATCCATGTTTTTATACAGTAATAATATAATCCGAGTCCAACAATTAATACCTGATGAAACCCCTTCGAGTCCTCTTAAAAATCGTCCAAGAAACCGCCTAAGTCGAAGTCCAAAATATTTGTTTCTCTTTAAATTTCGTGAACATTGTTCACTTTAATTCCAGGTCTATTTCCACTCATGCAATCAAATGACCGCACATGCGGTCCCGCACACGTGACCAAATGACTGCTTATGCGGTCACACTTAAAAATCTCTGGGGCCGCTTATGCGACCCATAATCCACTTATGCGGTTTTCTGACAACCGCTTCTGCGGTATAATGTCCGCTTATGCGGACCCGCCGAAGCGAACCCCTGTCCACTTATGCGGAATTTACCCTGGGCCATGCCTGCCTGCTTCTGCGATCTTACCACCGCATTTGCGGCTCCTTTTCGTAGATGCGGAAATACCAGAAGATAGAAATTTCATACATGCAACAATGCTTCAAACTCTAGTTTAACCATCCGAAATCACCCCGAGGCCCCCGGGGACCTCAACTAAAAACACCAATACATCCTAAAACCTAATTCAAACTTGTTCCAATCCTCAAAACACGTCAAACAACACTAAAACCATTAAATCACATTGAATTCAAGCCTAAGTTTCTTCAAAACTTCCGCAATACGCATTCGATCAAAAACCCGACCAAATGACGTCCGAATGACCTGAAAATTTTCAGACATATCCAAAATTACCTAACAAGACTACAGCAACTCTCGGAATTCCATTCCGATCCTCGGATCAAAATCCCACCTATCAATCGAAATTTGCCAAAATTCAAACTTCGCCAAGCCTAATTCTACACCGGACCTCCAAATTCGATTACGAATGCACTCCTAAGTCACAAATTAACCCCCGAAGCTAACCAAACCATCGAAATTTGCATCCGATCCCTCTAGTTACATAGTCAATTTTCGGTTGACTTTTCCAATGCAAGCATTTTTCTAAGAGGCTAAGTGCCTCATTTCCAACTAAAACCAACCCAACGCTACCCGATCAACTCAAATACTGATATTAAAATATAGAGCAACATAATATGGGGAAAACGAGATGGTAACTCACGTGACGACGGGCCGGTCGTCACACTTTGTTCTTTTAGCTTTTCACAACAATTAGGAAATGGAGCCAAAATATCATACTCATGCCATAATTCCTTCAATTTTAAAAAATACACTAAAGCCGAATTTGTTCCTTGAATAATGCAGCAATTTCCCCGTGGAACTGAAAAATCCTAACATGATTTACCTTGTTAAATCTCTCTCGCAAATCATCCCATACCTGATATGTATCCGACGCATATACAACTCCACCTAGAAGCTCCGATGCTACATTATTCATAATCCATGAGAGGACAATGGCGTTACATGTCTCCCTCCGTTCAAGCAGCTCACCTTCATACGCATTTCTGCTGCATCTACCATTAATGAAACCTAATTTCTTCTTCCCTAAGAGTGCTATTCTTATAGATCTTCTCCAAAGCCCATAATTCTCGGAGCCTGTGAGCTTCACCAGTATTTGAGTGAGCTAGGATTATCAGAAGGTCCAATGTATAGTGGATGATTGTGGTCAATCTTTACAATTTCCGCAACAGACAAACCACTTGCCGACGTAAACGAATCTGACTCCGACATGACTGAAAACCAACAAGTTTCAATGAATTTTGATTAATCAATGACGAAGCAGAAAAATGACTTCAGAGATCTAGCGTGATCTAGATCCGTTGCTCTGATACCATGCTCAAATACAGAGCTCTACAAGGAACTCTAATGGTGGAAGAACCTAAAAGAAATGTGAAGAAGAAAGTCGGTGCTTGAGTGAAATGTTCAAGCCAGTGTTCTATTGAATACACTATGTCGTTATATACAGAAGAAGCTAGAAGAGAAACTAGTAAAGTGTAAAAAGACTGATCTACCCCTTAACTTACATTAACATCTATAACTACCATTAGCTATCTGACCAATCAACTTAACAGCTCAACCAACAAACTAACTAGTCAAGTGCAAATCATGTGACATTACAATAAATTAATAGATCGGTGATGCTTAAAATATAATATTAAGTAAATATAATTTGAAGTAAGAAGTAAAATCATAGAAATACAAGTTGTATAATTATAATTGTATGTTATTGTACGTGTTTCTTCTTTTTAATTTTATTTATGAATAATTTAATTTTGGGCAGCCTAAAATGATATTCACAGCCTGTGTTTTGCAATATTGTATGATTCATAATCACTAAATTCCTCCAATTGTAAAAAAAAAATTTTAGTTACTTTCTATAAATAGGAAAACCTATATAAATTGGGTAAATAAGTGTTATATATATAAGAAAAAATCCCATTAGTATTTGGAAGTGATTTTTTTATAATAATTGCATATTGTACATTTCTCACTAATTGAAATTTCCTTTATATAGCACGTTATTTGGTTAAAAGATATGTTTTTCAGTAATAAATCTTTAGAAAAAGAAATAAGACGATCTAACCCTACGAAGAAGAATGAGTTGGCAGAAAATTATTGACATCTAGTGATGCAAATATTAACAAATCCTACAAAAGGGAGAATTTCTAAAATGTTAGAGGGAGAAGAGAGAATACAATGTAAAACTTGGGCCAGTTTTTTTCCTTTGTTTAATTAATAATTACAACGTAAAGTTATTTCTATATGACCTATAGGTAACATGTTCGAGTCGTGGAAGCAGTCACTAATATTTGCATAGGGTAAGTTGTCTACATTATACCCTTTGGAATACGACCCTTCTCCGAACCCTATATGAACGGGATATTTGTGTGTCGGGCTACCTTGAATAATAATCACTTAGTTCCAACTTTGGAGTTATCTAGAACTACAAAATCAAGAGAAGCCGTGAACTAAATCCAAATGAGATGTTTTATTGATTTAACATTTTTAGATGGACTGATATTTGAAAATAAACTCCTTTTGTCATCTAAAATGTAAGAAAAGAAGACAATTTTCCTGAAAATGAAACATAGGTGGCTTCAATTATTTTGATCTTAGCTTCTACTCTCTACCTCAGGATACATTACTTTTGAGGTGTTTTAATTCTTAGCAAATCAAGTACAATCGAGCTTTTCTTTAAATTTACAAAGTGTTGATTAGGAGTCTCGCTAATGGCAGGATCGACATCATCTTCAGCATGGTTTGGAGAAAACCCTTTGTTAATTGCGGCAGGACTAACAACACCCTGTGACAATATTTCAGGAATCGGGCTTCTCTTCGATTCACTAGAGGCAGGACTAACAGTATGTTCACCATGATTTTGGAAAAGCTGTTGGCTATTAGCTTTAGGAAATGTAACACCTCGTGGCAATATTCCAATAATCGAGCTTCTCTTCAAATCAGTAGCGGCAGGACTAACAGCATGTTCACCACGGTTTTGGAAAAGTCGTTGGCCATTAGCTTTATGAAATGTAGCACCTTGTGGCAATATCCCATGAATCGAGCTCTTCTTCAATTCACTTGGGGCAGGACTAACAGCATGTTCACCACGGTTTTGGAAAAATTGTTGGCCATTAGCTTTATGAAATGTAGCACCTTGTGGCAATATCCCAGGAATCGAGCTTTTCTTCAATTCATTAGGGGCAGGACTAACAGCATGTTCACCACGGTTTTGAAAAAGTTGTTGGCCATTAGCTTTATGAAATGTAACACCTCGTGGCAATATCCCAATAATCGAGCTTCTCTTCAATTCACTAGGGACAGGACTAACAACATGTTCACCATGGTTTTGAAAAAGCTGCTGGCTATTAGTTTTGTGAAATGTAACACCTCTTGGCAATATCCCAGGATTACCTCGAAGATAAGACCTCTTAGGCACAATCGAGCGTTTCTTCAATTCACTAGCGACAGGACTAACAACACCCTGATTTTCAAAAAGTCTTTGGCTAATAGTTTTATGAAATGTAACACCTCGTGGTAATATCCCAGGATTACCTCTAAGATAAGGTATTTTAGGTACAATCAAGCTTTTTTTCGAATCTCCAAAGTGAGTATTAAAAGTCTGACTAGCGACAGGACTAGCAGCATGTTTGCGATTACCTCTAAGATAAGGTCTCTTAGGCGCAATCGAGCTTTTCTTCAAATTTCCAAAATTAGAATTAGAAGCAATTTCACCAATTATAGGGCCAGTGTCATCTTCACCTGGATTTATAGTAATCCCTTTGCTTTTTTGAAGTAGACTCCATTGTGGTAATAGGCCAGGATTATATCTAAGATAAGGCCTTTTGGGAATTTTTGTAAGCTCAGCTTTGACTAAGATAGCTCCAAGTGTTATTATGAAAAAGAATAGAGGGAAAATGGAGATTTTTTGCACCATTTTTGCTATTGAAATCAATAAAGAAAAAGGCACTGAAAATTAACAAGGGGAGAAGAGTTATTATATAGTTGTTTGGATATTTGGACTTAGACTTATATTGGTTCATGTATGTGAAGCATTTACTCTATCTAATAAGTGAAATAAGAATAACAGCCCTGTTAATTAAAAAACAGTTTCAGTATTGGAATTAATTGTTGTTATATAAGGTGCTATATTTTGACAAAAACAGTAAATACGTTTTTTATTTTTTATTTTTGTATAAATTAATACTTTGAGTTAATAAATTGTCCTTCATTAATTGTTGCCATCGTCCGTTATGCTGCTACTTTCGTTTTGTGTATGTTGCTAGTTCAAACTTCAAAGGTTTCACATCCTTAAAATTTTGGTAAAAGTTTGATTCGACATAAAAATTTAGTAGGAACTTTTTTTTTCATAAAAAAAACACGTGGTTTTAAACCTTTTACCATCAAACTTTTTATAATAGTTTATTTTCCGACATATTTTTGCTATTATATATATGCATTATTGTTATATATATATATATATAAATTTTTTTAAAGTTACATGTAAAAGCAAGAAATTATTAAATTTAAAATCTAAAAAAATATGCATATTTTACTAATTAAATATTAAAGAAATGTAATATATTATGAATAAATTCACGACTAAATATAAAATTATTTAAACTCGATTGCAGACATTCTAAACCTACTAAATAAATAAAAAAATTCATTATCGATGGAACTAGAAAAATAATCCTATAAATTCTACATGACTGTCACATATGAGTAATCTTACAGAAAGCATACTATTATAAAGATAGATGTTATTGTTATAGGTAAGAATATGTTATAGAGGTAAAATATAACATAAAAAGCGTTTCCGAAAAGAACTTGGTTTTTATAATAAAATATTATTATATAAGGATATTGTTATAGCGAAATTTGATTGTATAATATTTTTGTGGCTATAAAAATTTCTTATTAAGAGTTAAATAAAAAATTAAAGTAAAAGTAATTATAAATTGTTATGAATAGAATTGTAATTAGAGTGAATGTTTATCCTGTAGAGTATTTTACTTTGTGGCTAAGTCATTTTTCTCCTATAAATAGAAGGGTCTTACCCCATTATAAATCATCCCAAAATTCGATAAGAATTTTCTCTCTATTTCTCTACAATATAGTTCTTCTACTTTTATTGTTTTATTACATGTTATCAGCACGAGACTCTATCGTCTCATGAAGCTCTTTGAGAAGATTAAGTTATAACTTTTCTTCTCCTTTTAATTATGACTGGCATTATGAAAAGAAAGTTCGTTGTCCTTGAAATTTCGGGCAAGAACTACATGATATGGATGTTGGATGCTGAAATCCATTTAGATGCAATGGGTCTTGGAGACGCCATTAAAGACAAAAATAAAGCATCCACCCAAGACTGTGTTAAGGTCTTGATTTTCTTGCGCCATCACCTTGATGACGGGTTGAAAATAGAATATCTCACAGTCAAAGATCTACTTGTTTTGTGGAATGGCTTAAAAGAAAGATATGACAACTTAAAGTTGGTCACTCTTTCACAAGCACGATATGATTGGGCTCATCTGAGGCTCCAAGTCTTTAAGTCTGTTCTGAATATAATTCTGTGATGCTCAGAATTACTTCTAAGATACTATCGCTCACTATGATATGCTTGAAAAATATTTACAATATTTTATGCCTCCAATATGGTCCTGCAACAACAATACAGCGAGAAAGGTTTCAAGACGTACTTTGAGTTAATTTTTCTTCTCCTTGTGGCTGAACGAAATAATGATTTGCTCATGAGACATCACAAAAATTAACCCACTGGGTCTACACCATTGCCTGAAGGGGATGAGGTGTATTCCCACTATGCTAAGCGTGGAAAAAGTTGTTGCCCTATTCATGGTAGTGGTCGTGGCTGTGGCTGTAGACAAGGAAGAAATTTTTCTGGTGTTAATCCCCTCCGAAAGAAAAATAATCACCAAAAGTGGAAAGGGAAAGATGAGAAGCCAACGGCAAATGATTCAGAAACTGAATGTTATCATTGCGGTGAAAAAAGGCATTGAGCAAATATTTATCGTAAACTAAGACATTTGGTTAAGCTTTATCAAGCATCTCTAAAGAATATAGGCCATGAAGTTAATTTGTCTATGACTATAAATTTGACATCGTATAAATGCTATTCTACTAGGTGGATTAATTTTTATGATATGAAATAAGGATTTGCATGGACTTCAAAACAAAAGCTTTCACATTGTTTTTTTCCTTCCAATAGCTTTCGGTTTATAAATACTAATATTTATTCGTATATTTCTTTTGTATATCAAACAATGGAAAGTAAATATGGATATCTCACAAAATAAATTTGGATCAAAGTTTAATTGTTAAAATATTTATTTAGTTGATTCATGTACGACACATACAAAAAAGAAGAAATATTTCTCTCATTTAAATATGTATAAGGCAGATGTTATAATAATTTTTAATAGTAGTAAATTAATTGAAGTCTCTGGGAGAGCTACTATAACTCTGTCTAAAGGAACAATACTTACCATAGAGAATGCAATGTTTTCCTCCAAGTCCAAGAGGAACTTGTTGAGTTTTAAAGATATCCGCCGAAATGGATATCATATTGAGATAATAGATGAGAATAATCTTGAATATCTCATCATTAACAAGAGTGTCTCTAGACAAAAGAGGGTTATTGAGAAGTTCTTATCTTTATTTTGTGGCTAGTATTCGACAAGAATTAGTGAAATTGAGGCACATTCTATTGTGAACCAAAAGGTTACTGATTCCAATATTTTTGTACTTTGGCATGATCGATGGGATACCTGAATCAATTATGACGAGACGAATTATAGAAAACTCAGATGGGCACCCATTAAAAATTTAAATATTTTTTTAAATAATGAATTTTCTTACACTTCTTGTTATCGAGGCAAGTTAGTTATTAGACCATCACCAATAAAGGTTGGAATTGAGTCCTCTGCATTTTTGAAACGAATACAAGGGGACAATTGTGGACATATTCACCCGCCTAGTGGGTCGTTTAGATATTTCATGGTCTTAATAGTTGCATCTTCTAGATGGTCTCAAGTGTGCCTATTGTCATCATGCAACCTTGCATTTGAAAAATTAACGGTACAAATAATTTAATTATGGGCACAGTTTATCGATAATCCAGTTAAGTATATTAGACTTAATAATGCTGCTGAGATTTCATCCCAAGAATTTAATGATTATTTCTTATCAATTGGATAAAAATGGAACATCTTATAGCTCATGTTCACACTCAAAATGGCCTTGCAGAGTCTTTAATTAAACGTCTGCAATTGATAGCAAGACCCTTACTCATGAAAATGAGGTTGCCAACTTCTATTTCGGGTCACGCTATTTTACATGCAGCAATGCTAGTTCGTCTCAACCCAACAAACTATCATAAATATTCTCCATTGCAATTAATTTTGGGTCATGAACCTAATATATCCCATTTTAAAATTTTTGTATGCACAGTTATGTGCTTGTAGCACCACTATATCGCACCAAAATGGGTCCCCAAAGAAGGTTAGGAATATATGTTGGGTTTGAATCGCCCTCCATTATTCGTTACCTCATTAACGGTGGATTTGTTTACTGCACAATTTATGATTGTCGATTTGATGAGAAACTTTTCCCGTTATTAGGAGGATAAGTTGGTGAAACCATACGAAATATTTTGTGAAAAAATCCATCATTATCTCATCTTGATTCACATGCCTCTATTTGTGAAAAAGAGGTGCAAAAGATTATCCATTTGCAGAGAATAGCAAATCAAATGCAGACACATTTACAGATCTGAAAATGATAATAAAATCACATATCTCTGCAGAGAATGTTCCAAACTGTATTGATGTCCCTATTGGACAATCTTCTAGTGTCATAGCTAATGAGTCAAAAAGAACATCTAAAACGTGGCAGACCATTAGGTTCTAAGGATCGAAATCCTAGAAAAAAGAAAACGAATGATCAAAATGACACTATAAAAGAGTCTCACGAGTAAATCCACGATTTAATAAATTCTAAGATTCATGAGGAGACCACTTATCTTGAGACTCAAGAAAATAATGAACTATCAATAAATCCAAATCGATATTGAGACAAATTTGAATCGATTGGATAAAGTGGTGGATTAAATCTTTGCATATAATGTTGCATCTAGCATTATGCAAGATAATGATGATATTGAATCTTAATCTGTTAGAGAATGTTGACAAAGACGTGATTGGGCAAAATTGGAAGAAGAAATCCAATCAGAGTTTAATTCACTTGCAAAATGTGAAGTTTTTGGACCTATAGTCCAAACACCTAATGGCGTTAAGCCTGTTGGATATAAATGGGTCTTGTACGCAAGAGGAATTCAAAAAATAAGGTACAAAGATATAAGGCACGCCTTGTTGCAAAAGGATTTTCACAAAGGTCTGATGTCGATTATGAAGAGACATATTCACCCGTTATGGATGTCATAACGTTTCGTTATCTCATTAGTGTTGATGTCCATGAAAAACTTGACATGCATTTAATGGATGTGATTACCATTTACCTTTATGGCTCACTTGATAATGAGATATAAATGAAAATTTTCAAGGGATTTAAAATGCCTAACGCACATAATTCAAAGTCCCGAAAAATATTTTCAATCAAATTGCAAAGATCTTTGAATGGTCTAAAGCTATCAGAAAGAATATGATATAACTATCTAAGTGAGTATTTATTAAAGGAAGATAATATAAATGATATCGTACTGCCCATGTATTTTTATAAAGAAAAAAACATCGAAATTTATTGTACTTGCCGTTGTTGATGATGTCATAAACCTTATTGAAACTCCTATAGAACTCCAAAAGGCAATTGATTATTCAAATAAGGAATTCGAGATGAAAGATCTCGGAAAGATAAAAATTATGTCTTGGTTTACAAATTTAATATTTGGCAAACAAAATTTTTTATTCTTCAATCTGCCTATATAGAAAAGGTATTGAAACGGTTTTACACAGATGGAGCATATCCATTAAGTACTCCGATGGTTGTTCGATCACTTTATGTGAATAAGGATCCATTCCGACCTCAAGAAGAGAATGAAGAGCTACTTGATCCTGAAGTACCATATTTTAGTGCAAATGGTGCACTAGTGTATCTTGCTAATACTACAAAGCCTGACAAACTTTTTATGTTAATGTCTTAGTAAGATATAATTCTGCTCCTACAATGAGACATTGGAATAGAATTAAATACATATTACAGTATCTAAAAGGAAATACCGATATGGGTTTATTTTATGGTAATAACTGCAGTCTTGATCTTGTTGGTTATGCTGATGCTGAGTATTTATCCGATCCACACAAGGCTCGATCTCAAACATGTTATGTGTTTACCTGTGGAGGCACTGCCATATCTTGGCGATCAACTAAGCAATCAATCGTGGCTACTTCATATAATCATGTTGAGATAACTGCTATTCATGAAGCAAGTCGAGAGTGCGTGTGATTGAAGTCTATAATACATCTTATTCAAGACAAATGTGATTTGAAGTGTGACAAACTACCCACGATTTTGTATGAAAATAATGCAATATGCATAGCCTAATTGAAGGGAGAATTCATAAAAGGAGATATGTCAAAGCACATTTCATCAAAGTTATTTTTTATTCATGATCTTCAAAGAATAGTGATATCAATGTGCAGTGGATTCGTTTAAGTGATAATATGGCTGATTTGTTCACAAAATCTATACCGATGTCAACCTTCAAAAAGCTTGTACATAAGATTGGGATGCGAATGCTCAAGGATGTGAAATGATGCTCTCATCAATGGGATTTTAATATGTGTTGTACTTTTTTTTTACAAGATTTTGTCCTACTGAATTTTCCTTGCAAGGGTATTAACGAGGAAACCAAAATGCGTATTATTAGATATGTGTCTCTTTTTTTTATAGAATTTTTTTCCCATTTGATTTTATTTTAGTTAAGAATTTAACGAGGCACATTACTTATTGAGTAGACGTTAAAGGGGGAATGTAATGATTAAAATTGTAATTAGAGTGAATGTCTATCTTATAGAGAGTTTTACTTTGTGGCTAAGTTATTTTTCCCCTATAAATAGAGGGGTCTTACCCCATTGTAAATCATCCCAAAATTCAATAAGAATTTTCCCTCTTCCTTCTTTGCAATATTATTCTTCTATATTTATTATTTTATGACATAAATATTGAAATGCGTCACATTTTTTTCGAAATAGACTAATAAAAAATAGTGTTGTATAAATTGGAAAGAAAAGAGCAGTACAAAAGCATAATTTGGAGTATTTCCGCAATTGTAAGAAAACTGAAGGGTCTCACTGTGAAATTTAAAACTTTCCCTTTCTGAAATACAAAAGCACAGAGCTTTTGCTATCAAGTCCCTGCGTTAGTGCGTGAGATACTCGGAGTGAGAAATGTTGAGAAGAAAGCCAAGCAAAATAGAAGTAAAAATCGAAGATAAAGAAGAACTCGAAGAAGCTCGCAAACGCGCCGCCGCCATTGCCGCCGCTTCCTCCTCCACCACCAGTACCACCACCAGCACCACCGGAGCTACCTCCCTCCTCCAACACTTCGATCGCTCGGCCGTTGATCCCTCTACCAAATCCCACCGTATCGGCCTCAATTAACACACAATTAATTTAATCTCATACGACGCCTTCTTTTTTAAGTTAGATTTTCGCCAACTGTAATTATGGAGATTGAAGTGAAGCTCAAGTTACCGGATTCAGCCGCACACCAGAAGGTTCTCTCGCTTTTCTCGCCGTATCACGCTAAAACCCACCACCAGCGCAACACTTTCTTCGACGGCGCCACCGGCGAGCTGAGCTCGCGCCGGGCCGTTCTCCGTCTCCGATTCTACGAGAATTCGGAAAACGTGAAGTGCATGGTGTGCCTCAAGGCTAAAGCTGTAATTATCGACGGCGTTAGCCGAGTAGCAGAGGACGAAGAAGAATTCGATCCAAAAATCGGGTACGAATGCGTTTCTAACCCTAGAAAACTGATGGAGGTGAAATCTAGGGTTTTGAAAAGGGCAAAAGAGGAATTTGGCGTTGCGGAGGAAGGGTTTATTGGACTGGGCGGGTTTAAGAACGTGAGGAATGTGTTTAAGTGGAATGGTTTAGAGTTGGAGGTTGATGAGACTATATATGACTTTGGAACTTGTTATGAGATCGAATGTGAAAGCACAGAGCCGGAGAAAGCTAAGGCGATGATTGAGGCATTGTTGAAGGAGAATGACATTGATTACAGCTATTCAGAAGTGTCAAAGTTTGCTACTTTCCGGGCCGGAAAGTTGCCTTAGTAAGTGACCTATAGGGGATTAACTTTCTTATTGGAGATTGCTGCATTTTCTATGTGGTGCATGTGCCCATGATCTGATGTAATGTTTGATAAATTAGGGAATAAAATGAAATTTGGAAATGTGGCGCATGTTTGGTGTTAAAAAGTAATTGGTCAATGTTAATTTCAATACAATGAGTTAACTTCAATTAAGTTTCAATGCATTATTCCTTGTTTCTTAACAATAGGAGGGAAGCATGTGTAACTAAATATGATCAGAGCTTGTTGATTTTGTTGCTGCATCTTCTATGTGATTACATGTATTCTAATCGGGTATGTGTACATTTGTGGTCTGATGTAATAATGTTTGATAAGTTGAGGAATGAAATGATAATTGGTTGGTTTTGATCCCATACAGAATTTTCTGACCTCAATTAAGTGTCCAATACACTATTTTCTGGTTAACGATAGGAGGGAAGCATGTGGAGCTAAATTTGATCAGAGTTGCTGATGGAAATGTGGCATAATCCATTTCATAGTTCATAACAAATCCATGTTTTGCTAAGTTATGGATTAATTAGGACTTTGCACTATACATATTTAGCAAATCAAATAATATAGAACTATTGCAAATAGGCTATTATAGACTATCATTGTAAATGACCTTTTCTGCCTAACTCTGAGACTGAGTGAAAAAGTTCAAATATGCGCATTATAGTAGTTCAGATGGTTTTAAGTTTAAATCTGTGTAAACATGATGATACATCATTGTCAAGATAATATGACTGTTTGAGTAGTAATATTTAGGCTGTAAACCAGGCATACCTGAACCAAGACCTTTAGTTCAAGAAACTTTGAACTGTGGTGGTCCTCCTTCACCTGCATAATATTAGGTTTGGGTGCCTGGGCGACCCATTGCCAAACTGGCTCCAGAGTTAGATCTAAGATTTTAAACCAATGAATGATCATTACTCCTATTTGATAATGGATGCAGACTCAGCATAGGTATATGTATATTTATGTACGTGTGTGTATCTACACACATACAAAATTATAAATATATATTATGTGTGATTATAATAGTCTGAGATGAGGCATACATGCTGTCAGGAAGATGTATTAATATGAGATGAAGCATACAGGCTGTCACGAAGGTCGATTCTCCCACGACTGGTTATAATGTCCACAGAACTCTAGTATGACTTTCATTCTTATTTTGATAGATGGACAATACATTATAGGGTGCCTGGAATTACTAGTGATTGAGCTCTTGGAGGTTTTTGCAGTTGCAAGATGGTTGGTTAGATGACAGTAATGTGCTTGTGATGCATTTCTCAAGTTGCTAAAGTTGTTAATTATTATCTTCAAGCGAGTATTATGGTTTGATAAAAATCTATGCGAATTGCAGCACTAGTACTTACAAAGTTTATTTACCTTATAAAAAAAGGGTACTTGCAAAGTGTATTTCTGATGTTTTAATGGTCAGCATAATTATTTTCTCTAATCATGCTGTTGGTTTGCTGCATTTTCTTATGCAATTTTCCTGTCCTGTCAACAAAGAATGTGAGTCTGAGCAATAATCTATGTATATCAGGCGTCGCTTTATATCATTTGCTTTCCTGTATATGTAATCGATTCAGATAACTAAGCAGCTGTGGTTGTATTATGATGCAGGTTTACCTAGTAGATGGCACCATATCTAGAAGGAATGCTTGAAGTCTTCAATTCCTCAATATATTACAATGAAGTCTTACCATCTGGCATAATTTTGCGAAGACTTAACTAGCATGCAATAATGTTTTGTGGTTTCCTAATCATTTACCCTCCTGCTGCTGGGAGTTCCATTAAACCTCTCTTTCATATCCTCTGAATATTAGATTTTTATTTTATTTCTGGAGTACTATTTAGAACATCAACATCATCTATTTGTTGGAGTAACATGCTAAACTTTGGACAAACATCACTTTTTGTGTGTGAAGTCATTTCTGATTTTTTTGGGAAATGCTTGTTTTCTGATAATTATTTTCCTGAAAAATGTCTTATGGTGTTTGGTGGTAGAGTCGAAAACAATTTCCAGCAAAAAACATTTAGTGAAGATTGATACTGGTATTAGCATTGTTATGATGAACTATTAAAGACTGATAATAATGTTTAAGTGATGGCTAAAGTAGTGAAATAAAGTTGAAAGTTGAGATCGTTGTGAAGGAAACTGATTTTTAAGTGACTTTCACTTAACAAGGTGAGTCATCTTCCCCTTTTTGGTAGAAAATGTTTTCTTTGAAAAATATATTTTGAAAACTTAATGTACTAGTGTTCTAGGTAGTGACTTACTTTTTGGAAAATATTTTCTGGAAAATCTCATGGTGGGATAGTTCCGTTGTCCAAAAGAAAACGACTGCTTTGCCTGGTTGCCTTGGATGCCCTCGATTGTGCATGTTTGGACTCATTGCATTAGAAGTGGGAGATATAAGTATACAATTTTACTCTTGTTTTTAAAGCAAGAACAAAAGAACAGAAAGATGGGATCAAGTGATATTTTCGTATTTTAAGTGTTTATTCTTGCAAAGATAATATCCTATATTGAATTCAATATAAAACAATATTGAAATTTTAGTATAAAATTATACAGATATTACTTGTACAGGTATTACCTAATACCAAAGTCTATATCAGAATTATTTTCTAATCTCGAGTCTCGCTCTGGACAACCAAACGGTTGGTATTTGAAGTTTGAAAAAAATGGTGTTCAAAGCAGAAGTAGTTTTCACTTAAATCATCAAACAAAATCTTGAAAAATATAGCCTCCACCAAGAGATGCTTTTGATTTCGTATTAAATTATAACTCATGGTACCTCCGAGTGGTTATTGGTGACGAAACCTTTGAGTTAACAAGAAAATAATAACAATATGCCCAGTGTAAGTTTATCAGCGAAGTTTGGAAATAGTAATGGATACACAAACCTTACTTTTACCTAGTAAGGATAGAGAAGTTGTTTCTAATAGACCCTCGGCTCAAGGAAAGCATAATTACAGTAGTTTTAAAAATGAAATACTCTAAAAGAGAAGCCATAAGAAAGAGAAGCAGTAACCACAACAAAAAAAAAACAAGATAACTGAAGCAAAAGAAACTAACATGTAGTATATAAGTGTAAAAGCATTTAGTGTGAATTAAATTACTCGAATAAACCTTCAAAAGTTGAATGACCATTTCACCTTTAAGCTAAATACTACTCCTACAATATTATTGTACCATAAAGTAAATTTACCTTCTATTAACTAAGTAAAAGTTTGTAGGGGAATCGTCTAACAACTTATCAAGATGCCATATCTTAATTCTTTTTATTTTTCGAACTTAAACCTTTTGAGTTTCATGAGTTTATTAACGTAAAATATTGATGAGTCATTAATTTCCCATGTTGGTGAACTAAATACTATAAAAGTAATAAATTTCATCCGATTATAGCAAAGGATATAAGTCATTTGTATCTGAATAATCATTATTTATTGATACATTCAACACAATTAAAAACAATTGCGTTGCCAAAATGATAGGACTTCCACTTTTTTTGTTTCTGAATTCTCATATCCCATAAAGAAGTTTAGTTTTCATGTGTTTAGTTGTGCTAGATGTGATATTTGGCATAACAATCCGAAATGGCACAAAAATCATTTGTAGAAGCTTTGACAACAATCACTAACATGTAGAAATTATAATCGGCAGTGTGCAAGCACGCATGTCTCTCTCTCATAATTCAACTTTCAACAGTGACGTCGTTATCTCTCTCTCATAATTCAACTTTCAACAATGAAGTCGTTAACTAGGCTCATCATTCATGAGCTTATATTTTTCCTCTTTAAAAATTGTGTTACTCATCACGTACATATTTTAATGTTATTTGTAGTGTCTGATTAACAACGGATACATGTGCAGTGCACGAAATCTAAAATTTTTAGTACATGGATACACCACCAAAAAAGGGAGGAAAAAATATATTAATTGGATTGATCCCTATTGTAAGGACCCGATCGGTCGTTTTGAGCTCTAGTGTGTGGTTCAGCGGTTTGAGGCCATGAGCGCTTCACTTCAGGTATTATAACTTGTACGCGTAGTCGGAATTGAATTTCGGGAAGTTCGGGGTTGATTTGGAAAGATTCGAAAGCTTTAAGTTGGCAGAATTGACTAAGATTGGATTTTTGAGCAAACAACCTCGGAGTCGAGATTTGAAGGTTCCAGAGGTCCATATGATGATTTTGGACTTGGGCGTATGTCCGAATATTGGATGACCCGAGAGCATTTCGGCGCCTATTGTGTAAGTTAGCATTTTGAAAGAATTTCATAAGTTTGGTTTGAAGTGTATTTCAGTGTTATCGATGTCCATTTGGAATTTTGAGTTTGAGAATAACTCTTTATGGTGATTCCAGTATTGGGAGAGCGATCGAAAGTGGATTTGGAGGTCCGTAGATCATTTTGGATTCATTTGGCGAAAGTTAGAAATTTGAAGGTTTTTGAGAAGTTTGACCGGAAGTGGACTTTTTGATATCGGGGTCGGATTCCGATTCGGAATTTGGAGTAGGTCCGTAATGTCGAATATGACTTGTGTGCAAAAATTGAGGTCAATCGAACGTGATTTGAGAGGTTTCGACATCGAATGTAGAAGTTTGAAGTTCTAAAGTTTATAAAGCTAAAATTGGGGTGTGTTTCATGATTTCGACATTTTTTATGTGATTTGAGGCCTCAAGCAGGTCTGCATTATGGTTTGGGACTGGTTCGTATGATTGGTCGGGGTCGTGGGGGCCTTAGGTAGATTCCGTATGTTGATGGATCAAACTTGAAATTTGAAGAAAGATTGAAACAACTCACTTCTGGTGTAACTGCACCTGCAAGGCTTGGGTCGCAGGTGCGGAGCCGCACAACGGGAGTGGTTGGGCTAGGCTGGGACTGTAGATGCAGTCATCTTACCCAAGAAGCGGGACCGCACTTGCGAAAGAAGGAGCACAGAAGCGGGATGATGGGGCCTAGTGAAGGACCGTAATTGCGGTAGTGGGGTCGCACCTGCAAAATCGCAGAAGCGGTCAAGTGACCGCAGGTGCGGAAATACTGGAGGCAGTGAGTTTCTTTAAATTAGGTGTTTGGTTAATTTCAACCCCATTTCTTCCATTGGAGCTAATTTTGGAGAAACTTTGAGGTACCATTTGTTATGCGTTTGCCATATTGTTCTTACAATATTTGATTTTTCTATCTCTTGAATGAAAAGAGCAATATAATTACCTTAATTTGGTTTTTCTTTTTGTAAAAGGAAATTATAAATTCTTCCATATTTGGCTAGTCCTTTTCTTGTACGAAAAGGTTTGGAGTTCTATAAATTGAGTATCCGCCATTCTCATTCAGTAGCATCCACAATATAGCCATAGGGGGCTTGCGAGTCTTGTTTTAGGAAAGAATTTTACGGGACAAATGTTAGTGTGTCACTTTTGTTTGCCTCTTCGTAAGGTTGTTCTCTCGATATTTTGTACTCTCTTTTATTATAGTGGATTGCTCATCTCCATTGTGGACGTAGGTCAGTTGACCGAATCACGTTAAATATTTGTGTCTCTTTTGGTAGATTTCTCTTTTGTTGTCTGATTTATCGTCGTTGAAGGTTTGCTTTACTAGCTTCGGCATGATACCTAACATTTTTCGGTCGTAACAAGTGGTATCAGAGCAAGGTTCAAGACAGGTTCGTCATGGCGGGTACAGTTTTAGCCGCGACATATTTGACGATAATCGTGATTTTTTTTGAGTAATTTGACCAGTGTGCTATGCGCGTCGATTCAAACTTTGTGGTGAAGATTTGGAGATGCCACCTGTTGAAGGCTATGGGAAGAAGGTGGATCAATTTTATTTTATCTGAAAATTTAGGCCTAGAGGGAGAATTATTATGTGTTTGCCATAATTTTCTTACCATATTTGATTTTCCTATCTCTTGAAGGAAAAGAGCAATATAATCACCTTAATTTTGTTTTCCTTTTTGTAAAAGGAAATTATAAATTCTTCTGTATTTGGCTACCCCTTTTCTTGTAGGAAAAGGTTTGGAGTTCTATAAGTTGAGGATCCGCCCTTCTCATTTAATAGCATCTACAATGTAGCCATAGGGGGCTTGAGAGTCTTGTTTAGGGGGAGAATTTTATGGAACAAGTGTTAGTGTGTCACTTGTGTTTGCCTCTTCGTGAGGTTGTCCTCTCAATATTTTGTACTCTCTTTTATTATAGTGGATTGCTCATCTCCGTTGTGGACGTAGGTCAGTTGACCGAACCACGTTAAATATTTGTATCTCTTTGGTAGATTTCTCTTTTGTTGTCTGATTTATCATCGTTGAAGGTTTGGCTTTACTAGCTTCCGCATGACACCTCACTTTTTCAATCCTAACACCATTTTCACTACCAAGCATGAGATAAATGGTTTATACTAGTTTTCAGTTAAATATATGATTGTATATGGACTTGAACATGGAAGGTAGTGGAAGACTTGGGGTTTGAGGGAAAACCTAGAATGATATTCTTGGATTTTGACCACGATTTTGGACATAAAACTAAGAATAAATTATATATTTGAGTTTCTGAGGTTGTGGGCAAACTTTATCTTCGAAAAATATGGGAATCCGGGCACGTGGGCCCGAGGATGATTTTTTCAACTTTTCGATCGGGATTTGCAATTATTATAAATTAGATTATTATGAGTAATTGAATATGTATTAATGAATTTGCATATCTACTAGTTAGTTTTGGAGTTTTATGCATCGATTTGAGTCTTAGAAAGGGCGTGGAATGGCAGTTATGGAACTTCGGAGTGAGGCGAGTCTCCTTTATAACCTTGTAAGAGGGAATGGTTCCCATAGGTGAATTAATTGAATGTGTTTCTATTTGTGGGGGATACGTAGGCACGAGGTGACGAGAGTCCGTGCGTAGCTACTATTGTGCTTATGTCCGGGTAGTCTAGGATCCAAAAGCATGCTTTACTTGAAATAATTGTAACCTCATTGATAGTTTAAATTGCTTTAATCGTATCGAAGTGGTAAATAATTTTCTAAAAGAGTTAAACTTCATTTTCTCGACTTGTAAAAGAGAAATTGACACCTCCTTGAATAATTATTTCCCTGATGAAGTCTTGATTACTTGTTTGAATGTGTATTTCGATGTGTACATGCGTCGCATGTATGATTCACGAGGAGGGGTGATTGTTTATTTATATTTGACCGTATCGCATGTATGATTCGCGAGCGGGGTAATAGATGCATCTATGGTTCGTGTCATTCGACCTTTTGGCCGTGCAGAGTTTAAATATTGTTGTATCAGGCCGTATGACCTCAACATGATTTGTGCATACTTGTATTGCTTTCCTTGAAATTCATAGATGTTGATATTTGTTCTCCCTGGCCTGAGATAAATGTATAAATGATGAAAATAAATTTGGGAATTTTCTATGAAGGAAAGAATTGTTTACTTGCCTCACTCTATCGAGTTACAACCATTTTTTATGAAAATCCTCGATTTATTATATTATTGGTGGGCCACTAGTAAGTGTCGAAGTCGACTCTCGTCTCTACTTCTTCGAGATTAAATGGGTTACTTACTGAGTACACGTTGTTGCCGTACTCATGCTATACTTGTTGTGCATTTTTGTTGCACAGGCACATGTACCTCTAGCAGCCTAATGGGCGTAGCAGTATAGATGATACGAAGACTTAAGCGAGCCGCATCTCTCGAGGCAACCCGCAACTAGCATAGTCTCTTTCAGTGTATTGTATTTATTTTCTGTCCTAATTTGTATTTCGGACAGTTATTGTACTTCATTTGATTTCCTAGTGATTGCTCATGCACTCACGACACCGGGTTCTGGGATAATTATGGGATTTTAATATTAAAAGTTGTAAACACTTTCATTTATTCAGTGACAATTACATTTTTACTAGTTGAGTTAAAGGAAATTATTATTCCTAAAATATTAAAATAAGAGTTTAAATTAATTATTCAAATGTTGGCTTGTCTGACCGAAGTATCTGGCGCCATCACGGTCTTTGATGGATTTTAGGCCGTGACACCTATTTCTTTTGGTAATTAACTCAACCTTAAGCCATGTGCACCAATCAACATTCTTAGAATATGAGTGCCAGCAGTTAATATTATAACAATTTTACAAAATATGTACATAAATATTTAATTTTGTGGAGAGGTCATGGGTTCACGTGCCTATATTTTTGTAGATAAATTCGCCCCCGAGTATAAGAATAGGAAAGTAAAAGTGAACGGAGGGAGGGAGTACTTAACTTTTGTTTAATTAATCGTAAAGTATTTGTTGGAAAATTTTGATGATTACGGAGAATAAAAGATTTAGCTCGAGGCGTGTTAAGGACACTGTCCTTAAGGATATTTCGCCCACACCGAGATAAATAATATTAGGCGTATGCCCCAGGATTCAACAAGCTCTTCTAGTATAACTAGGAGCAGAAACAACAAAGCTTAAACAAAATAAAACTCATCAATGAAATCAGTTTAGAAGAAGAGTTCTACTTTGTGTTTCATACACTTTTTTCTCTACCTTCCAAAGTGCATGTAGAATAAATTATATAGTCCAAAAGTGGACATAAGTTACAAAGCAACGGCATAAAACCAATCAATTAAGATTAAAAGATATTAATATTAAATAAACGTTATTTTGACTTTCAAGATAGTAAAGTCCAAATCTCATAATACTCATATAAAGGCTATTCAAAATGTGGTTTCAAAATGATTCATTAAGGCCAATCAAGTACTCACTTTTAATTTATAATTTGTTACAAAAAGAAATTCAAAATAATTACTATGATAAAAATTTGTTAATAAAATATTAAGAAAATAAATGTAGATATAATTTTAGAATATTTTTTTGAGATATCAAAAGTATTTTTCTATCAGTATTTGGTTTTCCAGTTTAATTCTACATCCTTTTCTTGTTCGCATTTTTATCATCAATAACCACCCATCGCTATAATTAATATGAAATTATACAATTAATTCCAATAATTTAGTTGTCTTTTCATTAAAAAGGCTGTTATTCCTATTTAATTTAGAAGATAAGAGTAAATGCTTCATAATAACATGTGGAGCTTTCTTAGTAATGGCAGAGCTTACAAAAGTTCCAAAAAGTTTTATCTTAGAGATAATCCTGGCCTATTGGCACAAGGAATTACATTTCAGAAAACTATTAACCAAGTGTTTTTGAATTATAATGCGGAGATTGACGATAAATGTTACATGTTATATTGGAGCATGACACATAAAATGAAGACTCGCATCTTACGTCTTGTGTGATAAAAATATGCCACGGAGACATAAAGTTAAGTTGTACAAATTAGTGTTAACCGATTATGTTGTATGAGGTAGAGTGTTGGCCAGTCAAGATCTTTCATGTTCAAAAGATGAAAATAACGAAAATGAAGATACTGACATGAATGTGTGGGCATACTAGAAAAAATATGATAGGAATAAAGATATTTGGAACAAGGTAGGAGTGACCTTTGTGGCGGATAAGATGCGAGAAACGAGACAGAGATGGTTTGGGCATATGAAAAGGAGATGCACAAATGCTCCACTGAGGAGGTATGAGAGGTTAGCTATGATGGGGGCCAAGGAGAGTTAGATGTAGGCCGAAGAAGTATTTAAGTAGGTGATTAGACAGGACATGACACATCTTCAGTTTATCGAGGATATGACCCTTAATAGGGATTGAGGATAGAGGTACTAATTTAGTAAGTAGTCGTGTGTATTACTCTTTCATACATGTATTGCTTTTTCATACCTGCAGTACTTGTGTAGTCTAGTATTGTCCACAACTGACTTTGCACCCCCTTTAAGAAATAACAAATAAAGTGGGTAATTTACCATGATATCCATATTAATTGGCGTATAGTCTTAATGAATTCGGAAAATAATTTGAAATGAGTAATTAATGTAACAGTAAAACAGGAAAAACAAATTATTTTTCTCCTGATACCCGAAATGGACAAGTAAAAGTGAAAGTCTATTTTTAGAATAGTGGACAAGTAAAAGTGAAGGGAGGGAGTATATCTAACACCACATTCACTTCAAAAGGGCAGCCGCCGAGTACACAAAGCATCCCGCATTCACATAGACCCAAGAAAGAGCCGCCACCTCAAGGAGTGTGATGTGCAACGTCTATCTTAATACAAGCATTAGTGGTTGCTTCTATGGCTCGAAGTCGCGACCTATAAGTTACACAGAGACAACTTTACCATTACTCATTACCATTCACTTCTCACTTAAATGGAGAGGCTGTAATTTTAGGCAACTGAAAAGATACCTTACTTAAGTTTTATAGAGCGGTGGTTAGGCCTGCCATGTTTTATGGGACCGAGTATTGACCAGGTAAGAACCCACACACCCACAAGATGAAAGTAGGAGAGATGAGGATGTTGAGGTGGATGTGCGGGCATACAAGGATGGATAAGATTATGAATGAAGATATTCGAGAGAAGGTGGGTGTGCCCCCCATAGAGGACAAGATGCGGGAAGCAAGATTCAGTTGGTACAGACACATTCATAGGAGGAGTGACGCACCGGTGAGAAGCTGTAAGCGACTGGCTATGGTAGACACGAGGAGATGTAGAGGGAGACCTAAGAAGTATTGGGGAGAGATGATCAGGCAGGACATGGCGTGACTTAGGATCACCAAGGACATGACGCGACTTAGGATCACCGAGGACATGGCCCTTGACAGGGAATTGTTGAGGTCGAGCATTAAGATTGTAAGTTAGAGGGAAGTTGTGGATAGTTCTACAACGCATTAGACTGAGACTAGCCAGTTAGGAGTTTGTCTTAGGATGCAACTGATGCATGGCTTTATCTTTTGGATATTAGTTATACCTTCCATGTTTTTCGTATTTCCTATATTTCTTATAATGTTGTTATTTTGGTTTTTTATGTTATGTAGTTTATGTTATTTATTATGAATCTATTGATACTACTAATATATCGTCTGTTGTGGCTTTCTTGAGCTGAAGGTCTCCAGGAAACAACCTCTCTGCCCCTCGGGGTAGGAGTAAGTTTTACGTACATATTACCCTCCCAAACCCCACTTGTGAGATTATATTGGGTTGTTATTGTTGTGCTGACAAGATACCTTACTAAAGCATGCAGTATGTTAATCCAATCAAATAGAACATGTTTCATAGGTAACAATCCACATGATAGAAGCAAGTTCATTTGTTCTGAACAAAGATGATTAATTTCCTACACTTGAAGAGACGCAGAAAAGCTAAACCTCCCTCTTTCCACTACATACTCTCAACCATGATAGAGGAGCAGAATAAACATCTAACAAACAGTTCACTTTCTCTTCTTAGCAGGTGGTTGATCTTCTTCTTCGTCGTCGTCGTCATCTTCCTCTTCCTCTTCCTCATCATCATCGCCTTCCTCATCACCATCCTCGTCATCTTCATCGTCATCATCACTCCCTTCGTTACCATTAGCCTCAGGATCCACCTCGGGATCTCCTTCTTCGTCATCATCTCCCCCCTCTTCACCCGAGAAATCTTCATCATTCGCATCATCCTCGTCATCCGGATCCTCAGCATCTCCATCATCATCTTCATCATCATCCTCTGTGTCACTGCCATCTTCATTCTCAGGACAAGCATCGTTCTTTTGATCAAGCAACCCAAAGGGAAACCTGTAAATTGACACCGGCATACTTGTTATAGTTTGTTTCATGGAACAACCAGTTCTGTGACACCAAGAATACAGGAGAAATGAATATTACCTGTTATCTGGGCTAACCAACTCTGACAATGGAGCAGCACTCAGCAACTCTGAGAACGGAGCAGCTGCCAACGGAGCACCATCCTTCAGCAAGCATCCTGTCTGAAATCCAAAACGTTTGACAAGTGAATCTAGGAAAAAAATCTTGACGAACAAAAAGTTCCCAACTGGTGCATACTAAAGGTAAATGAAACATAGTGGGAAAGCAGAAATGTGAACTGCATAAGCTTAATCACAAATAGCAAACAAGAAATTTCACAGCACTAAACTGAAAAAACAAATGCAATTACGCTTACTGAGGCAGAACGACCGATATTCGAGTGCATATACACATAGATAACCACATAATTATGCTTTTCAAAGGGCACTAGACATAGGAAATGCCTGCATACATAAAACTCTTTAGCATTTGTATTTACGGCCATGACAAGGAGACTAATTCATCCAAAGAGGCTGCGTAGGTTGGACGCAAATAGCTTGGCATGCCACTATACTTTTTTTATATGCGCTGGTGTCCATGCCAGTTTGCTCACACCTTGATATTCCACCTTCCACTTGCATCTTCCCACCAATACAAGCACGGGGTAACTTTTACCAAGGCTTAGACAGATGGGAGAGATGGTACCAGACATATTTACTTGTTAACAAATAAAGCACACCCAATTAGAGATGGCAATGGGGCGGGCGGTTGTGGTGCGGGTTCTGTCTCAACCCGCAGCTTCAACCCATCCCATCCTCCACAGCAAAATTTTCCATTTCCCCGCCACACATATAAGTATATTCATTTTTTCCATTTTTAATGAGTAGTTTTTATTGCATATGCTTACTTCAAATTCTAAGAATTTACTACCCAGCTGTTTTTTGTTCATCCAGTTGTTTGGAAACATCCTTGGGACATTAAACCTGCCGCGTAAGTAATAAGAAGGTTTCTATTTCGGGTATAAGATGAGCAAAGAATGAAAAGGAAAGCTCTGTATAATGATTTGAATATGAAAAAGAAATATCTACAAGACATTTGCAACCAAAAGTAATTAAGAGAGGATGAACAAAGAAGGAAATGGAAAGATGAAGTATATAATTTACGTAAACATAAAAAAGAAAATACCAAACAGAAAATCCTTTTAGCATAACTGAAAATCAAGACTTCTCCTTCTTTAAACGTCATTTTAATCTCGTCTCAGTACGACGAAATAAAAGGAAAAGAAAAGGATAAAGTGTAGTAATAGAAAGTGGAATACAAAAATAAAGTATGACTTTGAGAACTCTTTAGATATAATTAGCTTCCATTCTTAGGACACTTTGAAAACAATCTACGCATAGTTGGAAAAAACCGCTCAAACCCACAACCGCCCTAAACCGTTTTGATTCTTTAAAAATGTTTGAACCCACCCTGCCCCGCCCGCGCACCACCCCGCATAAGATTAACCCACGCGCTGCCCTGCATGAGTTCTAAACCGCCCCGCTACTGTACCGCCTCGTTGGCATACCCATAGCCAATATTCAAATCTTCAGCCACTTCTCATCTCCAAAGATTGTAGATCAACAAGGCTATAAGTATTCGTAAAATTAACATCATAGCAAGGCTCACACAATTCAGCACGGGATTTTGGAAGCCTATACCTGTGGATTGCAACCCTCTACTCTTTTGACGGCTGAAATACCATCACGAGATGAAACTGGTCCTCGCAATAACCCTGGGTTACCTCTAAGATAAGGCCTCGATGGAATTTTTGTAAGCTCCGCTCGTACTATAATGGCCTCACATGTTATTATAAAAAAGAACAAGGACATGGCATATTTTGGAGCCATTTTGACTGACAGAACTAGTGAAAGGAAATCTGCGATGGGGCTTAAGAACACAAGATTCACAGAAACAAGGTGAGAGTATTAACACAATTGCTTGGAATAAAGAATTGATTTTCAATGCTAGTTTAGTAATAGGTTACTTCACGTTTGATACATTTATTAGCCTACTAAATGAAGCCAATGTAACAGCCTTGTTAATGGTACAGTTTCAATATTTATGTATTGAAAATTTCTGTTTCACGAGTTCTTAGTATTTGGACAATAATAGTCAAACAGGTTGAAAGATCTGTGTATTAAGTGTAAGCAAAAGTTTTCTAAACCTAAACGGGCAGCCCAGTGCATAAGATATCCCGCATTCAGGCAAGGTCCAGGAAGGGCCACACCCCAAGGGACATAATGTATAATGTAGACAGCTTACCCTAATGCAAGCATTAGTGGCTGCTTCCACGGCTCGAACTCGTGACCAATAGGTCACACGAAGACAACTTTATCGTTGCTCCAAGTCACCCCTTCAAAAGTTTTCTCAACCTAAATAACTAAATCTAGACAAATTATAGGTGAATTGTGAAAAGCCTGGAACAACCAAAATGAGGTGACTATCCAAATCCATAAAAACTCAGAGTTTCAGTTAACAAACAGTACCAATAAAGAAATAACCTGAGTTCTCCAGTAAACAGTGACTAAAAAGAACACAGTCCACACAATTTTACGTTGTTACTTGGAACACAGTAACAAACACAAAAACTAAAAACTCAACTACAACAACAACAAACCTGGTGTAATCCCACAAAGTGGGGTTCGGGGAGGGTAGTGTATATGCACGCTTACCCCTAACTTGTGAATGTAGAGAGGCTATTTTGGATAGACACTGCTTAGGAAAAGCATAGTCACAAACTAGAAATTTAATTAAAACAGATAAATTTATCAACCCCACAACATAAAAAACAAAACTCAAGAAAACAGACCATAAAAACAGCAAGAAGCAAAACAAGAGCAAGAAATCCAACCCCACAACATAAAAATTAAAACTTTACAAGAAAATAAGAAAGTGTAAGTTGGAAAAGTGTGTTAATACCATTATGAGCAAAGAAGCAACAGATCTCTGAGCAGCCAACAGGGTCTCAGCAACAACAATTTCAAGAACAGAGTTCATCACTATTTTCCCAAAAGCAACTATATCAGAGCTGAACACTTCCATTTTTACTTTCCCTAAGCAAAATTGCCCAACTTTTTTTTTCTATAGAAAGGCCAAAAACAGAGAGACAAGAAAGAGAAACTAATAGTAATACTTTTGAAAAGAGTAGTTGAAAGATTTGGAAGAGAGAAAGACAGCTGAGGAGAGAGAAAGGGAGAGTTTTTCTGGGCTAGGGTTGTTTGGACTTTGAGTGTACTGTCCAGTAGGGTGGGGGGTTTGGTTGGGGTGTTGGGGTTGATGAGAAAAAGAAAAATAAAAATTAAAAAAATTAAAAAAATAAATAGGAGGGGTTTTGGCAATGGGAGTTAGGGTTTTGTGGATGTGAATTCAAATTTGTCGTTTTGTTTGGGGGAGGGGTTTTTTCGGGCGGCGGGGGGGGGGGAGTAAGGGGCAAAGTAAACACAAGAAAATGTTCAAAGTTGACCACCTAATTATATTTTGTTCAAGTACATAGGTTAATCTATAGACTGTCACACATGTGTATGTATTAGTATATTAAAGAGTCAAATAATTTTCTTTGGTGAAAAAAAATCTTTAAATATAGTTTTCCTAAATTTGATTTAATATTTTTAATTATTAAATATGTTGTCATATACTTTTATATAAAATTTAAATACACAAGATTTATTTTGAATTTTTTCAAGAATTTATCTTGACGAAAATTAAGTACTTTTAAATTTGTATTTAAAATCCCTTCACATAAATTTGGCAAGAAGGTATTATTATTATTATTATTATTATTATTATTATTATTATTATTATTATTATTATTATTTTGGCATTGTCCTTTGTATAATGCACACATATACTTGTATTTTTGTTATAATAATTAAGGCTCATCCGGTTCAAGTTTTGAAATAACTTGATACGTTAACAATGAAAATAGAATTTATATAACTCCTCATTGAATATAGTGTAAGCTTCTATGTCATCTTCAAGCTCCTAATAAGACGTTTAATCAAATATTTTTGAAGAATTAATTCAAATAATCGTTTATCAAATTGTTTAAATTAAAATAACCGGTAAAGGTATAAACTATATAATATATGTGTATAATTCTATATAATGAATGCATAATCTATATATATGACTAGAAAAAATAAATAATAAATATGACCGATTATTTAGGTAAAGGTCTTAAGAGCTCCTTAATTCATTGCATCACTATCAAGTTTCATCCTATGTTTGACCTCCATATTATCATGTTCATGCTTCAGTAGCTTAGGCGTGCGGGTGTTAGTAGTGTGACATCGTTGGGTGGGATGATAATTTGTCTTCTTATATAGTCTTGGATAATTAAGTGCCCGTTTTGGCCATAAATAGATATTTTACCTTTTTTGGAAAAAAATTACTTTTTTTTATTCGAAATCATTATTTGGACATGAAAATTTCAAATTTCACTTCAAGTTAATACAAAAATTTTCGAAAATTAAAAAAAATTCCAAACAATTATTTTTCAAAATTGTCA